>PVJC01032297.1:0-20026 GCA_004026665.1 Murina feae
CATCGATCAGCTGCCTCCTGCACACCCCCCACTGGGAATGTGCCCACAACCAAGGTACATGCCCTTGACCGGAATCGAACCTGGGACCCTTGAGTCCGAAGGCTGACGCTCTATCCACTGAGCCAAACCGGTCAGGGCCCTTGGTTGATCTCTTACTGCCCCCTGCCCAACACTCCCCAGCCTTCCCACTGTAATTTGACATGACGAAGGCCACACAGCTCTAAGTGGGGAGGTAGAATTAGAACCCCAGAAGGCTGGCTTCAAGAGGACTTTTAGATTGTGAAAGTGAATCACTACCTCACCTTCAGAAATAATCAAGATGGAAAAGACGTGAGAAAGAGCCCTGGCTGGTTTGGCTCAGTGGATAGAGTCAGCCTGCGGACCAGGGGGTCCAAGGTTTGATTCTGGTCAAGGGCACATGCCTGGGGTTGTGGGCTAGATCCCCAGTGGGGGGCTTGCGGGAGGTGGCCGGTCGGTGATTCTCTCTCATCATTGATGTTTCTATCTCTCTCTCCCTCTCCTTTCCTTTCTGAACTCAATAAAAATATATTTTAAAAAAAGGAAGTGAGAAAGAATGCTAAAGGACTCTCTCTCTCTCTCTCTCTCTCTCTCTCTCTCTCTCTCTCACACACACACACACACACATACACACACACACACACAGGGATTTAGGTTATCTTTGCTAGTGATTTGAAGGCGGGGGCTGAGTCCCTGGAAAAGTGGGGGCAGAAAGGGGGTGTCTGTGGGGAGCTATGCCAGTGAGGATGCTGCACGTGGCAGCACAGTGACGGAATTCAGGGCCCATGCCATCTGACTGCTGGTGTGAGGTGTGTTTCCTGCTCTGAGCTGAGCTGCAAATGCCCTCCATTCTCCCCTCAAGGTCAGAAAAAGTGGGTCACCCATCACAGCCTGGAGGCTGGACCACTGGGGAATGAGGGGGAAGGGACAAGGCTGCCCACAGTCTGGTGAAGTGGGGCGTGTGGAGAGAGCAGGCCCAGGCAGTAGCTGGTGGGAGGGGTGGGAGGCTGGGGTTCGGCTCCTCAGGAAGCCTGAGAATGTTGCGGGAGTCGGATCCATGCAGTTCCGGGACACAGTGCGAGCCCTTGATGTCTTGTCAGGTGGCCAGATAAAATGCAGGGAGCCCAGGTAATTGGAATTTCAGATAAATAATAAAATGTTTAGCATACGTAATTCCAAGCCCTTTGTGGGACATACATGTACTGAAACATTATTTGTTATTTGAAACTGAACTGTGTGCCCTGCGTTTTTATTTGCTAGATCTGGCAACCCTTTTTTACGAGGAAGCAAAGGAGGAACCCAGAGGACTGAAGACCTGGGGACATCAAACTAAGTTCCCACGAGGATTTTTGGGTTTGCGTTCTTTTAGCTCCATTTCACACAGGAGGAAACTGAGGCACAGAGAGGTTCTAAGGGTTTCTCAAGACCACAGGGCTGGTTAGTATGAATGTAAGCTATGAATACAGATCTGTCTGCTCCAGAAATTCAGGCTCCTCCTTCCCCCCCCCCCCCCCGCCCTAGGGACTGGCTGACTTCGTCCTCTAACACCAGCTCACGGACAGGCAGCTGTGACCACGGAGGCCCAGGTGAAGGAGGGGAGGTTGAAGGTCCAGGCTCCTGGAGGGACACAAAGACAGCTTCATGCCGCCTCCTCCTACCCACGGGGTGGGGTCCAGGCTAAAGGAGATGGGAGCTCACTGAACCTCACGTAGCTCCCGACTGCCCACAGGTCAGCGCAGGCCTCGGGCTTGGCATGTCCTCCTTCCACCCCCTTCACCTCTGAGCTCTGATATGTGTTGTTTTCTCAGCTGGTGTATGTGTCACCATCATTTTCTCATGACTAATTCTTCTCTAACCCCAGGCCAGCAACTATCAAACCTTTTTAATCAAAACCTGCAAGAGGAAATACATCTAATATCCTAATTCATAACATTATCTGGATAGGAAGATGGAGATCAAGATGTAACTAAAACTAACATTTCACAAATCGGTGTTTCCTAAATATGATGTTTTGCATTCCTCTATTCTGTTTCACTAAAGAAGTTATTCAGGTCACAACTATTAAATCAAATTTCATGACTCGAGAACGAGTGGCCACTCACAGTTTGAAAAACACCACTTTCCATCCTGGCTTAAAAATTGCTCCTAGAGGACAGCGACACTAAACACTTTTTTAAAGTTGTTTTCTTACTGGAGAGGGCTTCCTGTAGCCTCAATATCACGCCCTCCCAGCAGCACCAGCGGCGAGCCTTGACCTTTGGTATCACTCCGAGGCTGGTAATTACCTCCTCAGCATCTCGCTCCTCCTCTGGGCTGTGAACGGAGGGCAGGACCATTTCTGGCTTTGCTCACCATCGCACCTCCACCCCATGCCTCGCATAGGGTCTGGCACATCAAGGTGCTCGATAAATGTTTGTCAAGTGAACAAATGAACAAAACCACCAGCTCTCGTCCCCCCGAGCCTACCTGCGCCCTGCCCTGCAAGCACCAGGTTGCAACCCCATGGCATCATCCCTCAGGGACCTGATTCGGGAGAGAAGTGGGTTTTCAGAGCTTAGGCAGAGACAGGGAGTGTGTATTTGTGCGTTGGTGGGTGAGGAGAGGTCAGGGACAAGTTTGTCTTCATTTGGAAAGGATTAGGTGTGCGTAAGGAGTGGGGGCAGGGACACCTTTCCAATAGCCCTGCCTCATGAATAGAGTTCCCAGCTGCTTGGAGGAGTCCACGAAAGGCTGTGCAAGCTCCGGGGAAGCTGTGGCAAGAGCCTGGGCACAAGGGGCGGGTTGGACAAGCTGACTCATGAGGCTGGCTGACATATAGCTCTGCATGTGGAGAAGCCCCGGCTGCAGGTCAATAAAGCCTCCTCACAGAGGGCAATTGGGAGCCATTGTGGAACCTAGCGGGAGAGGAGGACCAGCTGGCAGGAAGAGGCTGCGGGAGGGCAGATTGCTCCTCCCTTAACTGAGCGCCTTCCAGTCCCTGGCTTCCTCCCCCGTCACATCTGGGGGAGGATGACCAGACTGGAGGCCTCGAAGAGCTGAGGGTGACTTGGTGGCCCCCTTGGCTTCCACCCACCCTGGAGGCAGGGCTGGAGGCAGAGAGGAAAGTGTTTGCCAGCTGGCCCCGAAGAGCTGGGGACTCCACCCTGTAGGGACAGAGAGCTGGGAACACCAGGGCCAGGCCAACCCAGAGTCATACCAGAGAAGGGGTGGCAACGAACTGGAAGGGTTGTGGGCAGCGCCCCACCACCTTGCTCACAAAGGTCATCTAAACCTGTTTGACTCCCCACTTTGAACAGTTGCAGCTGAACTGACCCAGCTCCCCAGCCCCTGCCTCCAGCCTCTGCGGGCTCTAGCCACAGGGGGGCCTGCAAGACCCCTTTCAGACTCTGCGCAGGGTCCTTCTCTCCCCGACATGCCACACATTCACCTTACTCCCACCCCGGAGCACCCTCCCTCCTGTCCCTCCCAGGCCTCTGCCCCTGTCAATCAGGCTTCTTCCTGCCCGCGCTGTGTGTGAGGCACTGAGCTAGGCTCCTGCTCCTTTCTCCACCAGTCATTTCAACTTCATGGTGAAGTGAGTAAAAAACAACCCCATTTTATGGAGTAGGGTAAGGAGGCTAAAGCACATGAAGCTGGCCGCCTCCTCTGCTGCCTAAGCCACAGCACCTTGCCTCACCTCCGAAATAGCAGGGGTCATGCTGTCCTGGGTGATTTGTTTAAGCTCTGAGGACAGGAACTGCATTGTAGTCCCAAAACTTAACACGTGATTGGCACGGAGTAGGCGCTCAAACAGAAAAGTTTATGGAATGAACTATTTGCCAAGGTTCAACAGCTAAGAAGTACCTAAGCCCTAATTCACACTCAGAGCTTCCTGGATCCCAACCTAGCCCCACAGCCTTCACCCCCCTCCAGGAAGCCTTCCCTGACTTACTCAGAATCCTGGGTGTTTAGGTGTGTTCCCATCCCCACCTCTCCTTGAAAATGGGGCCTGGGACACTGTCTCAGCCTGGCTCTGATCCCAGCAGTCCAGCCAGCTCTGCCCCCAGAACCCAGGGGGAGCTCTGTGGAATGTGAATGCCCAGGCCAGGGATGGAGGGCCCAGAAGGCGAAGGCCTCGGTCAAACCAATGGTGTCTTCCTGCCTGAGCGCCCAACCACCTGCCTCCTGACCCCTGCTCACTCAACCGTGATTCCGCCTGGGCCCGGGCCTGCCAGCTTCTCATGGGAGCCGGCCCAGGCCTTGGTATTCTCTGGGGTGGGTCCAGGTGGGGCACCTGATCCTCTGCTCATTTTGCTGCAATTCAATATCAGCCTCCAATTTGCACGCTCTGCTGCCATCCGTCCCTCCTCCCTCCAGCCTCTGCCGGGAGGAGGGAGAACACAGTACTCTCCATGGCGCTTTGAGGGCCCCTGGGAACCTCTCGGGCAGGTGGACTTCACCCCAGGCCTCGGTGTGGAGGGACTGCTGTGCCCACCAAGGGAGCAAGGCCTGTATGTCCAAAGGGTTGGGCAGACCTTGATGCCACCCCTTAGACTTCCCGGCTGTGGAATCCAAAGCCACTCGGGCCCTCCAAGCTTCCGGGTGAACAAATGTAAGAGGATCTGCCCATGGTGAGTGTTCAGAAACGTGAGTCCAGGCTTCCCCAAGGGCTGAGGGCCCGTGGCTCTGGGAAATCCTTGCTTCTCTAACCACCCCCATTCTGGCTGCAATGGCGCCCATTCTCTCTGGTTCCACCTGCTGGATGTCTGTTTCTTGGGATTTTTAGGGCACTTGAAACAGCTCATTGTATTTTTCTATTCATGCGACAAATAGTTATTGAGCACCAGCTATGTGCCAAGTACTGCTCTAGGCCTTTAGCTACATCGAACAAAGCTGACAAAGGTCTCTGGCCTGGCAGGCTGACGTGGGGGCAGTACTCAGTCTGCGGGGAAGTTTATTAAATGACCCTTCTCAGCCTGGGCTCCTCCATGTTAAATAACCTGAATGAAAAGGAATTGTAAATTTTAGAAAGCAGCGTTTCCTAGCCGTTGTCATCTTTACTCCTATCTTATCACCGCAGCTTAAAGTTACGTGACACGAATGCCACAGAAAGTGAGCGCTGTTCCTGAGGAAGTTAAACACAGAGCTGCGCGACCCTGCAATTCTACTCCTAGGTATGCGTCCAGAAGGTTGAGATCAGGTGTTCACACAAACGCTTGTACACACATGTTCACAGCGGCACTATGCACAATAGACAAAAGGTGGGGACAACCCAAGTGTCCATCAACTGGTGAATGGATGAACAAATGCAGTATGTCCACACAACGGAATATGATTCAGCCTTAAAGAGGATGAAGTGCGGATACACGCTGTAACATTGATAGGCCCCGAAAACATGCTGAGTGAAACAACTCAGTCACAAAAGGCCACAAGTTGTGTGATCTATGTGAAATGTCCCGAATGGGCAAATCCATCGAGACGGAAAGTAGAGGAGTGGTTGCCAAGGGTTGGGGAAAGAGACGAATGGGGAGTGACTGCACAGGGCACTGGGTTTCCTTTTGGGGTGATGAAATGTTCTGGAACTAGATAGCTGTAGTGGTTGCACAACATTGTGATTTTACTAAATGCCACTGAGTTCACGTGCTTTGAGATGGGTGAATAGGTGAATCTTGTGTTATCTTCCTTTAAAATTTTAAAAAGTGTGCATTGTGTGGTCCTACCCACACTGGACTTCCTGTCGCATGTATTTCTTCTGGTTCCCTCAGGGCCTTTGCACATCCTGGTCCTTCTACCTGGGATGCTTGTCTCTCCTCTCTTCTCTCACTTAAAACATCATTAGTGTTTGGATCTCAGCTTAACCATCACTTTCTCAGAGAGGACCAAGCCTCCCTTTTACATGCTAGTACCATGTGCCATTCCTGTGGAGTACCTGTCTTGGTTATAATTACAACATGTATATGATGACTGTCTCCCCTTCTAAATTATAAGCTCCTGGAAAGAAAGGGGACCCTGTATATTTCTTCATCCTTGATATACCCCTAGAGTCTACCTCAATGCTTGACATAGGCATCCAATAAATATTAATTGTGTGATAAATTAATAATTCCTAAGGCAGTTCTAATAGATTCACTACCTCCAGCCCCATCCACATGGTTTCCCTGTGACTGCTGCTGCTGCCATTGAGTCTTCATAGCTGCCACGACTCCGCATCATAATTGCCACTAACAGGTCCACATGAAGCCAACAGGAGCCAGAGACGGCCCTGAGGAGGAACAGCCAAATTCCCAGGCAGTGGAGGTGCCGAGACAGAGTTGGACAGTAGGGAGACGTTCAGTCAGTTGTTGGTATTAGGATGAGAGAAGTCGAGTGCCAAGTGGGGCGACAGCCAGAGTTGGAATTGAGAACGCGAGTCAAGTCAATGCTGCCCAGGACGGCCTTTCTAGGGAAAGCTTGTTGAACACATACCCGAAAGGACAACATGCCAGGAATGCGCAGGGTGAGTGCCTGGCACCTGAGAAGCATGATGATGAGATTTGGGGGAATTAAAGAGAAGCGTTGGTGAGTGGTGGGGGGTGGGATGTGGAAAATCGAGGAGGGGGCGTGCAGAATGACTCTGGTGTGTAGCTGGGCCCTGCAGCCCTTTACTGAGGTGGGGTGCACTGGAGGAGGAGCGGGTCGGGGGAGGAATGCCAAGATGAGCTCCGATGTTCTGATGTTGAGCGGCTTCTGGCTGGGTAAGAGCAGGTTCTGGGGAGCTGCAGGAGCCAGAAGCCGTGGATGGAGGTGAGGACAGGGAGGTTTCAATGATTATGGGAGGTGCTGGGGAAGAATGTGTTAGAAACAGGGGCATGAGGCGGGAGAAGAGATGGTGCTCCATGTCCAAGGAAGAGGGAGGAACTGGGGTCCAGACCCCAGGCTGGTCCCGGTCAGGAGGAGAGCAAGCCGTGGTAAGAAGGAAGAAAGGTGGGATATGGGTGATATGAAGAAGTGAAGGGGGGTGGCAGGAACCTGAGGGAATTTCCATCTTATGCTTCCTGTTTCCTTTGTGAATAAGGAGCGAGATCAGCTGCCCAGAGAGACTGGAGAGCGGGGGCTGAGGGCACTGGAGAGGGTTGGAAAGAGCTGCAGTGAAGCACAGAGAGGGGCCCGCTGGAGTGGGGAAGAGCCTGTTGAGGGAAGAGGCCAGGGTACCCAGTGGCTGCTGCTCTCTATGGGTGGGTGCAGCAGCCCAGGGTGGAAACCAGGATGGCAGCAGCTCCATTAGGGGTGCTGGGTGGGTACAAGGGGAAACTGGGCGGGGGTGGCAGGCAGGGAGGCGGTGCAGGCCTGAGGACCTGGAGGTGTGGGGAAAAGGGGGCTGGAAGTCTGGGTGAGATTCCAGGACCAGTAGAGGGGAACCAGGGAGTCAGAATCAGAAGCACAGAGGGATGTGTCCATCGAGTAAAATGTTTCCTTTAAGCTTTAAGATCAGATGTTTTAGTTCAGGTGTGGCTGTGCGAGGGCGACTGAAAGGGAAATGGAAGGCCTTTGGAATTGAGAACATTCACGAACAGAGCAGACATGGGCCATCACCACCCCGGAGGAGAGATGGGCTTCCAGGGCAGAGAGGCGGGAGGCAGGGGGATTAACAGTGACGCTGAAGAAGTAGGAGGCTTGTCAGAGGGCACTGGGAACAGGGGAGGGAAAGAGGAAAGAGGAAGCAGAGGCCAAAAAGCAGGGAAGAGCTGGACGACCACACAGACTCACAGCTCTGATGTGGGGGGGGCTGGCCTGTTCCCCACAGTCCCCTCAGCGGCCTCTCAGGAGGGGTCAGCAAACGGGGGTGCGGTTCTGAGGAACCCAGTCCCACGGACACGCTCTTCATTCAGCTTCAGTATCTCCTGCTGAGATCCCAGAGCAGCTGACTGATCCCCAACCCGACCCAGGGACCCCTCTCTCCAGACCTGCCTGGTCCCCAGAGTTACCACATCTCAGCGGACAACTCCTCAGACTCAGACACCTCCCACCACTCCTTGTTCTCCCTACCCCCCTCTCCACCCACAGGTGAACCCCTGACCCCCTGGTCTCTCCAGCCACCTCTTTCTACACAGGCCACGCTCGGGATTATGTGCACTTCCCTAAACTGCCTGTTCTCTCATGCCTCCGGGCTGTGCATAGGTGGCTTCTTCTCCCTGAAAGGGCTTCTCCACCCTCCTGGCTGGCTCCTGGCCCTGATCTACTCTTTCTTCGGGAAGTCTTCCCTCATGACCCAAGATTGCCCTTCCTGGGCATCCCTAGAGCACTAGGACTGTCCTTGTCCCAGAGCGGACACAGCACTGCCATGTCTGCTCCGGCCGGCCTCCCCTGCACCGATGGTGCAGAGCTGGGTTTGGGACCTCCAGCACCTGGTGCAAGGCCAGGCTCATTGCTGACACTCACTGAAAGTGTGTTGAACGAATGAGCTAGTTGGATGAATAGGGCTGGGTTGAGCTGCTGGTGGTCTAACTAGTTCAGAGGAATAGTGTCTTGTTCCTTTTCAATGACCTTTCTGAGCAGTTGTTCTGGGAGAGAAAGACAAAGTGCTGGGTCTGATCAGAATTACATGGAAGGCTTTTCTTAATGCAGTTGCCCACCTTCCCAGAAGCCATATTGTCTGAGTTAGGCAAGGGTGAGGACGGGGAGATGGTGACGCCTTCACTTTGAGAAACCTCCCTGGGAAATGCTGACCCTCCCCATCCCCATCCCTCAAGAAGCCACTGTTGAAGGCTGAGTTCCAGGTCATCTCTGAGGGGGTAACAACTGCCCCTGGAACTCAAACATCTGAAACCAATGCACTTGACCTCCACACTGCACTGCCTTCACCAGGACCACCACTGCCACCCCCACTTTCATGATCCAAACCTCCACTAGCTACCATCTCAGGTGTTCACTACCATGACCTTCCTTGCCTGGGTCCCTCATCCCATAGCCACCTCAGCCACATCCTCAGCACAGCTCAGTCTCAGGGAAGTTGCCCCTGCTGAAGCCCACCCCCCTCTCCCACCAGCAGCCTAGCCATGTCACAAGAGTCACACTTTTGCAGCCACTACCCATGGGCAGTCTGTGCCCTGGCTGGGGTCCTTGTCCTTCAGATTCATCTTTGCCCCAGAATTCATTGTTATTAATTATTGCCATACCTGAGAAGCACGTGTGTGTGTGTATGTGTGTGTGTGTGTGTGTGTCTTTCTGAGAGAGCCCATAAATTTCATCAGATTCTAACAGGATCTTTAAGTCTCTGAGTATGTGCCCACTTCATCCCTTGGAAAACTCACAAAAAGTCAAAATTCAACTCAGACACAATTGGCTTTAGACACTTCCTCACCCCTCATCACAGTCTTTCTCAAGTTCAGTGTCTTTACCGTTGTCCATGGTCCGTCTTCTCCACCACAACGTCAGCTCCCTGAGGGCAGGGATCACAACTCTTCACCCTTATTTTCTAGGGCTTTGCCAGCCATAGCCCATGCTTGTATGGGGTTTCCTACAACCAGACCATCTATCTCATCTATTACGTTGACCCAGAAATCATTTCTCTCAGCAGACGAGCACTTCTTCACCACAAGGTGATACCTCAGGCTACACCTCTCAATTTCCACTGTACCTCACTGTACAAAAGCCCAGAAGCTTACCTTGAAGACAGCGGGAATGGGTCGTCTGCATTGACCATCCAACTGCCTGCTCCAGGCATGTTCACATGTCCAACCAAGGCTTCTAGATGTCTATATCGAGTTCCAGGTTCTCAGCAGACTCAATCATTGCACACTTCCCCCACCTCCCACATTGCACCCCTCTCCCCTCCCCAACTCATCATCCCAGAGAATTTCCAGTTACTTCATTCCTCTAGAATGGTTGCCCTGCACATGCTCATACTGCCCAGAATGCCACATGGAGACTGTCCCAGGTGCAACGCCCCTGCCCTAGAACACCTCGTTCTGTATAGCTCTGCCTACACTCCCATGTCCATGCTTGAGTCCCCTTTGCCAAAAAGTTCTCTTTGACCAAACCCATTCCCTCCCTCCCTGCCCCCAGCAGCAAGCACAATTCCTGTCCTCAAGCAGACTTCATCCCTTCCTTGCGTCATAGACAGAAATGGGGTGGGGGCTGGAAAGTAGAGAGCTCATAGGGGTGCAAAGAGGGAACACTAGCCTCCTCTCCCAGGATGGTAGGGACTGCCTGGAGTTGCAATTATCACAGTGCTCCAGGAATTCAAGTGCCATCAGCAGGTTCCAAGTAGCCTCATGGAGCAATAGGAGACAGCCCTGGGCCTCCAAGGTTTGTCCAGCAGGGCTGGGCAGGGCTCCCCTCCCCCAGGGTAAAGACCACCAAGTGGGGTTGGGGCCTGAGGTCAGGTTGAGAGGGGAGAGGTCCATATTTCACAACTCTGCAGTCAATTCTAGGGGGAGCAGGCAGCCCCCAGACTCTTGGCTTACCAGAGCTGGAAAGAAAGTGATTGCCTGTCTGTTGGTGGTTCCGGGCCTGGGGCTGCATGAAGGCTGGAATGGGGGTTCTCAAGCTGTTTGTTATGATTCATTGGGTGCACCAGGCTCTGAACATTTCCCTGACATGAGGCTGCAATCGAGTAACTCAGCCATAAAGAGCCTCAGCTTTTCCTGAAATTCTATCAACCCAGGGTGGCACTGCTCGCTATCTGCTGCAGATCTGAGTCGACTTCATACATCTTCCGTTAACAAGAAATGAGGAAACAAATTAATCATTACTTACATGCAGTCTGCTCAGTCGGCAACATTTTTCAAAGCCTGACCTTCATGGCAGCGGTGGGGGGGGGGGGGGGGATAGATAACAGAAGGTGTTGGAGCTGGTGGAAAGGTAGGAAACGATTAACCACTCCAGCCCTGCAGAGAATGCAACTGAGGTCCAGAGAAGCAAAGAGATTTTTTAAGCTTGCACAGCAAACTGTGAACAGATATGAAATTTGAACACAGGTGTCTGACTCCTAGACCAGAGCACTTTCTACGAGGCCACATGCCCTCCACACCTTCCCAGGGACCTAGGAGACCCCCATTTTACATTTGTGGGTCCCTAATCTTCATGGGAGCCAGCCTTTTTTTAACTTAAAGTTTTATTTATTGATTAATTTTAGAGAAAAAGAGAGAGAAATGTAAATTTGTTGTTCCACTTATTTATGCATCCATTATATTGATTCTTGTATGTGCCCTGACCAGAGATCGAACCTGCAACCTTGAGGGATTGGGAAAAGGCTCCAGCCAGGCCAAGAGCCGGTCTTCCACACATTCTCTTATTTTCTCTCTTGAGTCTTTTTTGTTTTTAATGTATTTTTAATTGATTTTTTACAGAGAGGAAGGGAGAGGGATAGAGAGTTAGAAACATTGATGAGAGAGAAACATCGATCAGCTGCCTCCTGCACACCTCCTACTGGGGATGTGCCTGCAACCAAGGTACATGCCCTTGACCGGAATCAAACCTGGGACCTTTCAGTCCACAGGCCGACTCTCTATCCACTGAGCCAAACCAGTCAGGGCTCTCTTGAGTCTTTGACCAACTATTTGTTCAAGGATAAGTGCCAGGAGAGTCCGACTACATCATTCTATTTTTATGAAGCACAAAACGAGATAAAATTGATCTATGCTGTCACAGCCAGGACAGCAGCTACCCTTGAGGGAGGTGGTGATTGGGACGGGGACAAGAAGAGTTCTAGGTGCTGATCACATTCTGTTTCTCGATCAGAGTTCTGGCTACATGGGTGTGTTTAGTTGGTGAAAATGTCTCAGGCTGTATGTTTATAATACATATTAATGCATGTCTGTAATACTCCAATTAAAGGATTTTAAAGGTACTTGATCTATAAATACTTATCATTGATTGCACCCTAGTCAGCGGCCTGCAGTGCTGTGGAGGTTCTCACCTCCACCACTTGGCTGGTCAGTCAAAGGACCCATTGTGGGCAGGAACTTCATCAAGACCAATGAAGTCTGGCCAGTTCACACCCAGCCTCTTGGGATTAGTACCACAATTTGCAGTGAATAAGGACCCTTAGGGGATGCCCAGCTTGGTGGCAAAGATAGGGCCTGTCCCAATGGGGAGGAAAGCAAGGAATGGCAGACATTAAATGCCCCCTTGAGAAAAGGACAGCTAGGGCTTTGAGCTGTGGGCTGACCCGGGCAGACACAATGACATCATCTTCCAGATAGTTTCTGACTGACCCTCGTTGGAGAAGAATGCATCTGAGTGTTCGAGTGTGCATTGGTGCAAGAGTGCGCCTGTGAACATACCTTTGTTCTCGGTGGTCCATCGGCCTGGAACACTGTGCCCTCCCCTTATCTCTGCCTGGAGTATCCCAGGTAGGCTCCCAGGCTCGGCAAAGGTCTCATGTGGCCTGATACCTCCCTGCCCCTCAGGCAGAATTGCTCCTGCCCTCCAGCTCTGGGCCCACTGTGCAACCTTGCACTTGGCCCCGGACTCAGAAGATGGGTGTGTGCTGTCTCCATGCCTGGACTGAGGGCAGGAACTCAAACTCCAGCCCTCCCTGGATTAAAGGGACAAATATGTGTATGGAGCTCTGGGATTAGAGTTGATTCCTCTAAACAACAAAAATCATTAGCAGATTAATGAAAAGCCTTATTTAGAGTGCTAATTCAAAGGCTAATAATCTTTTCCCTTAAGCAAGGTCTGATGCTTTGATAAGACCGGTCTATCTTTGTGTTACTGCATTGATGGAAGCTGGGTCCTGGCTGTGGACTTGCCTGAGTATGCAAGTCACACATAATTCCTCCAGTAACTCAGGCACATTTTTTCCCTCTTACTGACAAGCATTATAATGGCTATAATAAGCTAAGGAAACCTCAGATGAAACAACACATGACTACACTTGTCTATAGAGGAATAGCGATGAATTTCATGAATGCATTTCCTAAGATCTTTTTGTGTGTGTGTGTGTGTGGATGTTTGCTCAGGTTTTGATCGGAATATGACCTATATGATTGACTTAATAGCATTTATTTATTGATTTATTCACTCAGCATATATATCAGCCCTATCATAATACTAGACTCTATGCCAGAAGCCCTGGGAAATACTTTCAAGTAAATAAGGCATGATCCCTGCCTTCAAAGAGTTTGTCTTTGAGATTGATGATCCCAGAACCCCCAGGAGAAGACAAGATGCTGTAAGAGAAGTACTAACAAGACTGTCAGAGGAAGGCAGATCCCGAATGGGGAGTCTGAGGAGGTTCCCTGGAGGAGGTAGCATTTGGGTGATAATGAACTGAAAATGCAGGATTTTGTTCATAGTA
Organism: Murina feae; assembly: GCA_004026665.1. NCBI lineage: Eukaryota > Metazoa > Chordata > Mammalia > Chiroptera > Vespertilionidae > Murina > Murina feae. The sequence continues at coordinate 13,283 of PVJC01032297.1, forward strand.
ATACATACTTTTCCTTCTATAAAAGTAATTCATGCTTCAGAATGGCCAAAGCAAATCTCTAAATAAAAGGAGGAGTCACACTACCTGACTTACTCCTGATGCAGTGCACTCTGCATCAAGTATCAGAACTGTGTGGTGTTGGCACTGGATACATACAACAGATCAAGGGAATAGACCAACGATCCAGAAATAAATCCATATGTTTATGGGTAACTGATTTTCAGCAAAGATGCCAAGACAATCAATGAGGAAAGAATAATCTTTTCAATAAGCAATGCTGGGACAACTGGATATCTACACGCAACAGAATGAATTTGAACCCTTAAACTAAAATTAAGTCAAAATGATCGAAGACCTAAATGTATGGGGTAAAACTATAAAACTCTCAGGAGAAAACAGGAGTCTCTTTGACACTGGATTAGGTAATGGCTTCTTAGCTATGACATCTGAAGCACAAACAACCAAAAAAATTGAAAGTCATCAGAATTTTTAAAATTTGTGCTTCAAAGGACACCATCAAGAACATGAAAAAAGTAACCAATAGAATAAAAGACAATATTTGCAAATCATATATCTAATAAAAGTCTAGCATCCAAAATATATAAAGTACATCTATAACTCAACAATAAAAAAGACAACCTAATTTTAAAATTGACAAAGGATTTGAATAGATATTTCTCATACACACACACACACATGTACAAATGGCCAATAGGCACTTAAAAATGCAAAAGGATACCACTTCACACCCAGGAGTTTGGCTATAATAAAAAACACAGACTAACAATTGACAAGGATGTGAAGGAAGTGAAACCCTCTTACACGACAGTGTAACTCTCCTGCGTAGCAATGTCCAATTGTGCAGCCACACCACACTATAGAGAACTATAGTGTGGTGTTTTCTCAAAAAGTAAACAGAATTACCAAATGATCCAGCAATTCCGCTCCTATTCCTCAGCTTCTCCAAGGTCAGCTGGCCCTTGGTTAGTGTCTTAGAGGACAGGTCAGTACCTACTTGTCTCGGGTGGGGGTTGGGGGCAGAGATCCTGGGTGCAGCTCAGAGGAGGAGCCAGGGATAAGAACACTACAACACCAGGGACCAAGCCTGTGTCACCTCAGTTCATCCTCACAATGCCCCCAAAAGCTGGGTCTTGTTATTGTCTTCATTTTGCACATGAGGCAAACTGAGGGTAAGGGAGGTTAAGCAACTTTGCCTGAGGTCACTTAGCCAGTAGGTGGTAGAGCCAGGAGTCTAACCCACCCTGACTCCACTTTGGATACAGAAAGACCAGGAAGCAGGGTACTGAGGAGGCAGACAATGCTGGAATTCTCCAGATGGCAAAGGGAGGGGGCATTCCCAGTAGAAAGAACAGTTTGTGCAAAGGTGCGGAGGCATAAAAGGGTATGTCCTGTGCAGGGTGGTGACTAACTCTGTGGCCAGAGTGAAGGGTGTGTAGGGAGGAGTGGCAGTAGATGGAGTGGGAAAGTGGTGCTGGAGCCAAGGTAGATAGAGCGTGGCTTCCAGACCAAGGAGCTGGGGGGTTGAGAGGCCACAGAAGGCATTACACAAGCCGGTGGATGACAGTGATAAACCTGGGTTTGCATGAGGACCTGTGGTTTACTCGGGGTTCCCAGAGGTACATTATCAGGTGAAGCCTCATGTCAGTCCTGGAAGCCAGCCCATCTTACAGATTAGCAAACAGACTCAGAATGGTTACAAGACCCGCTCAAGCCACAGAGCAATAAACAACTGGCCCCAAACCCAGTACTGTCGCCTCTACAGGACATTGATCCGAAACTCAGGGCGTAATGAAATAAAGAGGAAAGCAGCGTCCTGCGTGAGTTCCTGACTCCTCCAGCTCTGCTTCTGCTCAGCCTTGTTTGGAAGACTGTGAGGTGGAGATCAGCTGGGCCCGTATGTATGATGTTGGGTGAGTACTAGGCTTATGGCTGACCACTTCATATGGCTATACCATGTGGTAAATGTCTAATCACTATGTTGTATTCCTGAATTTAATATAATATTGTATGTCAACTGCAAATGAGAAAAAAAAAGATCGCCCAGGCCACGGTCCCGTCTCCGCTCACCAAGACTGTGAGAGTACGTACTGAGAACAAACATTCCTTGACGACAACTACGCGCCAGGCTCGTTGAGCTAGGAGAAAACTAGACAGTTTTCTAGCACCAGGCGCTCTGTCTGATAACTAATATTCTGAACCGAGGGTCCCCCGAGCTGCACGAGGAGGTGCCCCAGATCCTCCTGAAGTGCTAACAAGAGCCCTGGAGGGAGAGAACTGTGGGGTTGCTGGCTCAGGTGCCCTAGCCACACTACGATCTTGAGCAAGGCAGCCCTTCCGGGAGCCTGGGTAAACTCCGCTAAGTGAGGGACTGCACCAGAGGAGGGGTTTTATATATCAGGAACCTTGGGGAGCCTCTCTAGCTTCTTAGGAGGCCTAAGGAAGGGCCTCTGATGGGGTATTTACCAAGCTCTGCAGGCAGCTCTGAATGCACAGCTGATCAGGAACAACGAGGGGATCAAGGTTCCTCCCAAATCCAGCTCAACGAGCTCCCTCAGCACGTGTCCACTGAGCACCCACCGTGCCAGGCTCTAATCTGCAGGGTGGGGATATCATTGAACAAAACAAGCTAAATCAGTAACATTTCTAGGAAAGATGAAAGTAGCGTTGGGCAAGGGCGGTGAGGAGTGCTGGCTTGGGGAGAAATTAGAGCATTCAATAGTGTGGACAAGGGCCAGCCTTGTTGAGAAAGTGACTTGAAGGAGGCAAGGGAGTAGCTGAGTGGATATGTGGGCGACAGGTGTTCCAAGAAGTCACCAGCTAGAGAAAGGCCCTGACATAGGAGTGTGCATGCATGGCAGTGTGACTCCAGCTGAGTGGGCACGAGGTGGGGCAGGAATGGGAGGGGACGTCCGTAGATGGCTGCCCAACAGGCTAACACATATTCAGCACTGCCTAAGGACCTTGATCCTGAACTCATCTCTGCCCTGATGCCTCCTCCACTAAGCTTTCATTCTAGGGACCACCCATCATAGTGAATGCCAGACCCGAACACCAAACCTGTGTTATGTGCACAGGTGTGCACTTCGCCTCCTTCATCTAAGTGTCTTCAATCTCTCCTACTCCTCTGCTCCACCGAGTATTAACCCTTCCCTTCTTTTTTTAAAAAAAATATATTTTATTGATATTTTTACAGAGAGGAAGGGAGAGGGATAGAGAGTTAGAAACATCGATGAGAGAGAAACATCCATCAGCTGCCTCCTGCACACTCCCTACTGGGGATGTGCCCGCAACCAAGGTACATGCCCTTGACTGGAATCGAACCTGGGATCCTTCAGTCTGCAGGCCGATGCTCTATCCACTGAGCCAGACCAGTTAGGGTGGCCCTTCCCTTCTTACCCCTTCCAGGGGCCTCAGGTCTTGGTGGCCTGGAGGAACAGGAGCAGGGCCGCTGGAGAGCAGGTGGCCAGGGAAGCAGTGGCTTCGGGTACAGCATCCAGGAAAGAGAGGCCCCCATGAATCACTGTCCCTGGCACCCACATTTCTGAGCGGGGTCCCCTCTGAGCTTCTGGCTGGGACTCCCAAGGGGAATGAGACTGTGCCTGCTCTCTGGAGATCTCAGCCAGGGATGAGGTGAGGGTAGAGTTGGGTACACATACACAGAAAATTCTAACACACGTACAACGTATTGTTTGGAATTGCCCAGCAGCTGACATTGGGAGAGGGAGGAGAGGTACATAACCCCCAGGGATGCAGAGTTCAGCTGGCCACTAGCTACCAGTGAGGGACTCTGTGCAAATCAGTTCATCTGTCCCTTCAGGCCTTGAAAAGCACTGGGGTTGATGCACACTTTTAAATGAATGCACATCAGTTTCCTTGCATGTTAAGTGGAAGTAAGAATAATACTGTTGACTGAGGCTCCCCAGAGCCAGCTTCCACCCACTTGCACCCGCTCTCCTGTCCTCAGACACTGACATCTCCAGCCCAGCAGCCCTGGCATGTCCCCCCACGGCAGTGTTAATCGTGTCACCAAATCATATCTTGAAAGGAGGGTTATACCTGCTAGTGGATGGATGAAGCAAATAGTCGGATGAGAACCATGATGGCAGCGGAAATAGAACTCACGAACAGCAGCTGCACTCAGGCAAGAGGTCTGCGTCTCAGCAGGCGAGGGAGAGCCGGGGAGGAGGAGACCACGGCTGCAGCAGGAGTTTCTCTGCCGGACTCTCCATAGGCCAGACCTGATGATGCTCCCTTTCTGAGGGGAAGAGCCGAGGACAGACGTGCTCACTCTCTGGAACCTGGCCTGATCTTCCCACCATCAGGGCCTGCCCTTTTCCTGGCTGCTCTGTGCCCCAGCCCAAGCTCCCGCAGCGGTTACTTATACAACACCCAAGCATGTCAAACTCTCGGCCCACAGGCCACATGTGGCCCACAATGAATATTTTTGCAGCACAGCCAATATAACAGTATGTAAGAAACATTTTAATAAAAATTTCGTAACTTAATTTTTTAAATATCCTGTTATACATAATTATTAATAATGAACCACAACGTTTGCTAATTACAGATTACTATAATCGTGTTGCATTCATTTCCCTTACGCCTTACCACAGGCGCACCATTTCTCTCCATTAATACCAGCAGCGAATATTTTAGCAGCCAATTGCCATGTCATTAGTCTTGTACTGACTTGTTTGGTGTGCGCAACAGGGAACATTTTGCTTTCAGAGAACAAGAAAAATAGGTTTATTTGTGTTACACTTATTAATTTATGCAGTTATGCAGTGTCTGGTAAGTTAATGTTGAAGAAAAAATATTAATGTTTATTAAAATGTTCTATTATTTTATGTTAACAATTACTTATTTCAGTCCTTTGCATTCAGCATGTGTCTATCAAAATAAACCTATGTTTCTATGAAAATTGAAGCTTTTGTTTTTTTGCAGCCCACAGAAACTTAAACCTTGTTTATTTGGCTCATGTTAGCCTTTGAGTTTGACATGCTTGCAACCACTGACAATTCTCACTAATGCACGCACTCTAGACCAGCACTGTGAAAATAGGGTGCTGGCTAAGAGCATGGCATTTGAATGATGCCTGGCATACAGCGGACATACAATAACTGATCATTGCCATCTCAAGTCTTCACCATAATTACTGGACGGCAGCGAGCTTGGGTGTTTGCTGTCCTGGGTTCAAGTCTCGGCTCCACCACTTTCTAGATGTGTAAGATTGACAAATTGCCCAGGAACTCTATGCTTCAGCTTCCTCCTCGTCGCTAAAATGGGGATGATGACAATAGCTCCCACCTCATTGAGGTGACATGTAGATTACATATCATCATCATTTCACTAAAGCGCTTAGCACAATGCTCGGAAGATGGTAAACAATAAATGTTAGCTGTTGGTAGCCATTTCCCTATTTTAGAGATGAGGAAATTGAAGGAGGCAGAAGTTAAGTAACATGACCCAGGTCACTGAGCTTTTAAGTGGTGGAACCAGGATTTCACCCCCAGCAGTTAGACTCCAAAGTCAGAGTTCTCTCAACTTTTCCATGTGGCTCCTCATTTCCTAAATGTAAGCCAGAAATACGTTGTTTAGAAATATCTAAACTAATAAAAGTGGAATAGTAAAATTAACCGTTTCTTCGGGATGCCCAACAGCCAATCAGAACAATGGTATGCAAATTAGCCCAGCCAAGAAGGCGGAGGCCTGGGGCACGCGAAGGTGGAAGCCTGGCCTCCGTCCTGGCGTGCTCCCACAGTCGGTTCCGGGCAGTGGCAGGCGGCTGCAGGGCCGGGAGGCCGTCCAGGCCCCCCGGTTCTGCGGCCAGGGCTGGCAATAGAGAGATGGGGCTGGGAATAGAGAGATCGCGCCAGTGGTTGGTTCTGGGTGGCCTCGGGTGGGAGCCTGCCCGGCCCTGAGGCTGGGGCTGGCAATAGAGCAATCGTGCCTGCGGTGGTTCCAGAGGGCGGTGAGCAGCCACAAGGCCGGGAGCCGGCAACCCAGCCGGGCCCTGTGAGGCCTGGGAATAGAGCAATTGGGCCCACAGGACCTCAGAGGCTCAGTGGCGGGGGCTTGAGGGGGGTACCCCCTCGGGGTCATGCCTGAGCATCCTCCGCCCCTGCACAGAGTGTCTGCCACAAGTCCAGCCACCTGGCTCCACCCTGGGGGCCTCCATGGGGCGTGTGTGAGCGTGTGCCTGGCTCCACCCCCGGTGTGTCCGCTCAGCAGCAAGGCCCCCCCAAGGGACCATGCACCAGCGTCCACTCCCTGGCCTGCCACCCAGCTCTGCACCAGGTGTGTCCCCTCAGCGGTGGAGGCCCACCAGGTATGTGCAATGGTAGGCCACCCGGCTGGAAACGTCCACGCCTGCACTCACCAGCCATCCCACCCCCCAGTGCACGAACCCTGAGGGGGCTGTGGCCAGCCTGAAAACAGCCCTCAGACCCTCACCCAGGCTGGCCATGCATGGCAGCAGGTGGACATCCCCCCCCAGGGGTCCCAGACTGTGAGAGGGCATAGGCCAGGATGAGGAACCCCTTCCTCCCCTCACCGAGTGCACAAATTTTTGTGCACCGGGCCCCTAGTCCTAAGTATAATAGCAGTGGGCTGTGAAACTTCAAATACATTTAAATCCTCAAGTGCATGATTTTTTTTTTATTTCTTTATTGGTCAAGGTATTACAATTGTGTCCTCAAGCCCCCAATAACCCCAACCCTCCCC
>PVJC01032298.1:0-20029 GCA_004026665.1 Murina feae
GCGCGCGCCTCCGTACCTCTGTACTTTGCTTCCGCTGCTGCTCTGAGTCTCAGACTCTTCTCTGGTTGTAGGATTTTCACTCAGCCAGCCTTCCTGTGGGTGCGAGTGGTGTCCGTATGTTCTTTTCGTGGTTTTTCTGAAATAGTTGTTCACAGCTGCATATGCGGTGTCTACCCTATGCCGCCATCTTGTTTCTCCCGGGACAAAACTTTAAATCTGACCTGCAGGTTCGAGTTCCTGGAGGCCAGGGCAAATGCCACGCACGTCGTTGCTATCGCTCACAACCAAGAGCAAAAATAGACTTTTACGAACATCCTTAGGGGTTAGAACGCGGCAAACACCGTGCTAAACTCTTCGCAGATAGTAACGCTAATGCTTATAACAGGAGAAACCCACGCCCATGTGTACAGATGGAGAAACCGGGGCACAGAGAGGCTAAGTAACTTGACTAAAGCCACACAGCCACACTGCACGACGGCTGAGATCCAGTGTCTTTGTGCTTAACGTCGTGGTGCCTTGCGACCTTGGTGAGGCTGCACCTTGGTGTCCTGTGCTGAGATCCCGGTGATAAATGCCAGGAGCGTTCCCAAGCTGTTTGCCTTAAGCTCACGGGAGTCACCAGGAGCCCCCAGGAAGAGAGACCGTGTAGAAGGGCCCCCAAAACACGGCCCCTTTCCCCTGCCCTTCCCTGGTAAGCATCTGGGCATATTTTCTAGACATTTCTGTAAAGGAAGTCATACAGTGTTGCTCCTTTTGCCTGGCTTCCTGCCCTTAACTCTGAGATGTACCCATGTGATTGGGTGCTAACAAACCCCATATTCCCATAGGCTCATGGATCCGAGAAAGCGTTGAGTCCCTACGCCATCTCACCAACATCACAACAGAACGGCGGTGTTGTTCGAGGACCTGCTGCACATTCTGTTGGACGTTGCTGTGGCCCTGAAACTGCTCCCAAAAACGTCTATTTAAAAAAGAAAAATGCAGCCTGTAATACTGCGAAAGAACCACCAGGTGGCACCCTTTCCCTCCGAATTCCCGACTCTCCAATGACCCTCGTGGCTGGCGGGAGGAAAGCGGCCTGTCCAGTCCTGAGGCTCAAAAGTGCTTCGCCCTGTATGTCGCCACCGCCCAGCCCTCGGCGTGGACGTTACCCGCAAATGGGTATTTTAAACGTAAGTGTGTGTGCCCTGGCCGGTTTGAGGGGATGGAGCGTGGGCCCACGGACTGAAGGGTCCCGGGTTCGACTCTGCTCAAGGACACATATCTCGGTTGCAGGCTGGACCCTGGGCCCCAGTTGGGGCTCATGCGTCTCTCTCTCGATGTGTCTCCCTCACATCAATGTCTCTCTCTCTCTCTCTCTCTCTCCCTCCCTTCCACTCTCTCTAAAACTCAATGAAAAGAATGGCCTCAGGCCCTGGCTAGCTTGCCTTAGTGGACAGCGCATCAGCCTGCAGACCAAAGGGTCCCGGGTTCAATTCTGATCAAGAGCAAATGCCTGGGTTGTGGGCTTGATCCCCAGTAGGGGGCGTGCAGGAGGCAGCTGATCACTGATTTTCTCTCATCATTGATGTTTCTCTCTCTCCGTCTCCTTTTCTCTGTCTAAAAACCACTTTATAAAACATTAAAAAAAGAAGTCTGTACAGCTAAAGGGCAGAGCCAGTACCCAGACCCAGGCGATATGCTCCTTCACCCCGCGATCCCCAGTGCCATCTCCCCGATTCCATCGTGAGGCGCGGTCATTGGGTTCCCCACATTATAGGGGGGGGGAAGGGGTTGGCTCTTAAGGTAGAAAACAAAGCAATGGATGGAAACTCCCAACAGGCACATACATTTCTGCCAGTTTATTGATCCTTGGTGCATTTCCATGGAGAAAAGGGGTTCGTTTGTGTTTTGTTAAAAAAAAAAAAAAAAAAAGCTTTGGATGACACTGTTCTATTTCTGGTATCCACACCTGTCCATTTCACACATACATGCTGAAAATGGTCCCTGTCTGGCTCTGTGCCATGAAATTTCCACATCAAGGTTTATTCATTTACAAGACGAGACTCCGGGGTGTAACGCTCGAATCTATAAAAAGTACTGACTACAAGTCACCGTCGCCACGGCAACGCTGGGCCTGGGCGAGGAGCCTCAGAGGCGCAGCCCTTAGGAAATGAGCCTCCGCGGACGAGTCAGACCTGCACGGGGCGGATTTCCATCTCCTTCCTCCCTCTCTCCTTCCTCCCGTTCTTCCACTCTCTCTAGAAATCAATGGGAAAGAATATCTCTGGTGAGAGAGAGATGTTTTCCCATGAATGTTTAGAGAGACTGGAAGGACTGGAGGGAGGGGGAGGAGGAGAGACAGAAGAGAAAGAGAGGGAGAGAGAGAGGGAGAGAGAGAGAGAAACATCAATGTGAGAGAGACACATTGATCAGTTTTTTCCGGCTGCAATTGCCCCGGCGCCAGGGATTAAACCTGCAACCCAATCCGGGTACATGCCCTTGAATGGGAATTGAACCCGCAACCCCTCTGTTCACGGGTCGGCGCCCTAACCACTGAGCAACCCAGCCAGGGCTGAGACCTACTTCTGAGCCGAGGAATGAGAGTCCAAGTGCTCTGAGTTGTGGGCTCCATCCCCAGGAGGGGGCGTGCAGGAGGCAGCCGGTCCATGACTCTCTCTCATCAAGGATGTTTCTCTCTCTCTCTCTCTCTCTCTCTCTCCCTCCCTCTCTGAAACCAAAACATTTAAAAAAAAAATATTGCCAAAGACGTTGCTGATGCGGGATCCAATAACCCACTCGGAACGCGGTCACTTTTTCTTCCCGGGCTGTTCCTTGCCTGCAGGTAGAAATAGACAGAGCCCTCCACTCAGAGCCACGAGCTGCGTGTGGTGTCAGCCTGGCGTCATAATTAAAATCGCGATGAATTCCGCGGCTTCGTTTTGCAGAGGCCAGGAAAAGCGCCGTTTCCCGGTTTGGTTCAAGTATGTCCGTTTCCCGGCTTCTGCTCCGTGTTTTAGGACTGAAAGATGAACCTCGGTTTAAAATCAAAATGCTGCCCTTGTCCGGGTGGCTCAGTGGATAGAACATCGGCCTGTGGACCAAGGGGTCCCCAGTTCGATTCCGGTAGGGGGCATGGACCTTGGTTCTAGACTCCTCCCTGGCCAGATGCCTGGTCGGGGCTCATGCAGGAGGCAGCCAATCCATAATTCTCTCATCACTGTTGTTTCTCTCTCTCCCCCTCTCCCTTTCTGCTCTGAAGTCAATAAAAATATATTAAAAATAATAATAAATAAATAAAAAGCAAACAAGAAAACCCTCCTGTGATAGGCAGCCACCCCACCTGCTGTCGTGGGCAGCAACATGAATCCCAAAGGCCCCCAGAGCACAGACGTCCCGGGGGAATGGATGAATGGGGGATTGTGCCTCGGGGGCCAGCAGCGCCCAGCATCAAAGCATAAAGGCTCCGTTGTGTCAGCGGCTTCCTTTCAGCTGACTCCGCCGGACACTGAGCCTAGCCGCTCCCCGAACCTGCACCCTGCCCCCCCCCCATGTGCAAGTGGCTCAGCAGGGAACCCAGCCAATCATACAGGCAGACACCCTACATGCAAGTGTGCCCAGGCCCAGCGCCCATCACTCCCTGGTTGGCGCCGCCGCCCAACTCCAGCTTGCCCAGCAGGTAGCAAACGTGCAGAAAGCCGTGGGCAAACCTGCAAAGCCAACCTGGGTGTGTCCTCTTTTCCTTTAAATCTCAGAGTGCCAGTCCCTTGCAGAGTGGGTCTTGCAGGCATATTTGGATGGGGTCTGGGATTTGGAGGGGAGAGAAGCTCATTCTTGCACTTGATCGCAGCCACAAAGCCGAGAGGCAGTGGGAGCTCATTCAATCGTGGTAACTGCGTACAGCGACACTGACCATTCCCACCATCTCACAGTGTAGAATCCAGAAGCGTTTAGTCCACACTTTATTATATAACCACCACAATCCAGTTTCAGAATCATTTCTTGTTGCTACTCCTCGCCCAAGGGTATTTCCCCCCATTGATTTTTAGAAAAGGGTGGAAGGGAGAGAGGGAAGAAGGGAGAGAGAGAGAGAGAGAGAGAGAAATATCGATGTGAGAGAGACGCATCAACTGGTTGCCTCATGCACACACCCCAACAGGGGCTGGGTACTCAAACCTGCAACCCAGGTATGTGCCCTTGACTGGGAATCGAACCGGAGACCCTTCGGGATACAGGCCACGCTCTAACCACTGACCCATACTGGCCAGAGCCAGAATCCATTTTGAAAAGACTTCTGTATTCCCAACAGATCTTCTCTCCTCTTTCATTTAGGAAAATTTGGTTTTTCTTCCTTTTTTTTCTCTTTTTTTTTTTGTTTAACCAAGACCTGTGTGAACTACCCAATCTCGAAGATCTTCTCGTGCCATTTTTCCACTAAAGGCAACAGGCGAATGTAGGCAAATATCTGGAACTTTCTTCTGACAAAATGAATGCAAAGGACTACTTTTGTGTGTGTTAATCCTCATCTAAGGACATTTCCCCATCGCTTTCTAGAGAGAGTGGAAGGGAGGGGGAGAGACAGAGAGAGACCAACACTGATGTGAGAGAGATGCATCGATTGGCTGCCTCCTGCACGCACCCTGGCCAGGGCCAGCGTCTGAGCCTGCAGCCCAGCCACGTGCCCTTGACCAGAACTGAACCCTTCAGTCCATGGGCTGATGCTCTGTTCACTGAGCCACACCAGCCAGGGCAAGGACTATTTTTAATTCATGAGTAGTCTACATTATTTTTTTAATTCTTACATATATACATCCCCCCCATACATAGCCCCATACATTCCATTAAGCTGGAAAAATCTAAGCCAGTTCCGACCCAAATAGAAGCGGGGAGTCGCTAATTATACATGTGCTGTTCTCCATAAACTCAAAGCAACTGTCTCACTTCTTTTAATGTTGTTTTTTTTTTTTTTTTTTTTAAAACATGACACAACCATGAGTATTTTTTTAAAGTTCTCTGCTGTCTGGTGAGAGAAACAGGTTCCTCCTTTCATGTATTCGCCAATGTATTTATGTACAGAAAACACATTTTAAAACTTTCTGGCTATTAGGGTGCGAGCTCCTTGGAGACAAGAGACCAAAACACTGTTGTCGGGAAAATTGGGGGTTGTCGTCTTAATAATATCAGACCGATGAAGGCCGTTGGTGGCCCCTCGTGGGCGGAGAAGGCTGTGACTAAGCTCTCGTTCTTTTTATCGTTTTCTTTTTATAGCCGCCTTCCCTGACCAGCGCAGACGCCAGCCTAATGCGGGGTCTGAGGCACCTTCTTACACAAGAACCAGCCACAGGAAGAAATGATTGTTCAGCCATTCATGCTCCTGGGGTGTGTGTGTGCGCGCGCGCGTGTGTGTGTGCATGTGTGTGTTTTAAGGTTTTTATTGGTTTCAGAGAGGAAGAGAGACAGAAACATCAGTGAAGAAAGAGAAACTTCAATCAGCTGCCCCCTGCACGCCCCCTACTGGGGTTGGAGCCCACAACCCGGGCATGTGCCCTCGACTGGGAATACAGGAGGCATGTGGCCCGCAGGCCGTGGGTTTGACATGCTTGACGAAGAAATAGGACACTTGGATTCCCGATGTCTGTAACGTGTTAAATCACAGTGTATTCAGGGATCAGTTTTATTTTTTTTCATTTCCCTTGACATTGATAACCATCAATGAAGAGAGTGTGGAATACATGCGTACATTTTTTAAAACATATATATTTTATTGATTTTTTGCAGAGACGAAGGGAGAGGGATAGGAACATCGATGAGAGAGACACATCAATCAGCTGCCTTTTGCACACCCCCCACTGGGGATGAGCCTGCAACCAAGACACATGCCCTTGACCGGAATCAAACCTGGGACCCTTCAGTCCTCAGGCCCACGCTCTATCCACTGAGCCAAACCGGCTAGGACATGTGAGTACATTTCTTAAAGAGCCCAGAACCAGCTTAGTTTCCCCCGTTCATTAACAGGAACGTTTGATTCATGGTCACGCCCACCGTCCCAAGCTACGGCGCAAGCCAGGACTGTGTGTACCAGTGTGTGCCTGTATACATTTATGTGTATGTGCGTATAGGTGTGCACGGATGTCTATACGCGTGTGCATGTGTATATGTATAATTAAGCGTACAGGTTACATACACATATGTGCACATGTGCATGCACACACATTATATACCAGTATATGCATAATATGTGTGTGTGTGCATATATGCATGCACTTTATAGACATAAATGCTCCAGCCACTCTGGGCTGCAAACGCACGTGACGGTCGGAAGCCCTCCTGGCCATCATGGCTGCAAAACCCCCTCTCCTCGCTCCGGAAGGCTGTGCTGGGGTCGGCTGGGAGGTGGGGGGGAAACTGAGGCCGCGGGGCGGGGCCAGGTGCCAGGTGCGCCCCGCGCGGGCGGGCGGCGGAGGGGGCGGTGCGTGGGGGGGAGGGCCCGCGGCCACGCACGGCGACGGCGGGAGCGCCCCGCACGCACGGCGACGACGGCGACGGCGGCGGGCGCGGGCGCCTCGGCCACGCAGGGCCTTGGCGGCGGGCGCGGGGCGCGGGGCGCGGGGCGGGCGGCGGCGGGCCGGGCTGACCTATGCGGCGCCTGGAGGGGCTGTGTCTGCGGCGCCGGCGGCGGCGGCGGGGCCCGGCCCGCGAGCGCGGGGACGCGATGAGGTACCAGAAGTACCTGACGGTGCTGCAGATGGCCCTCGGCGTCACCCCGTCCAACCGCGGCAGCCTCCTGCCGCTCAAGCGGCGGCTCTGGTGAGCGAGCGGGGCGCGCGCGGGGGGACCGGGGCGCGGGGGCAGGGGGCGCGCTCGGCCCGGCGCCCCGAGAGGGAGGGAGGGAGGGAGCGCCCCGGGCAGCCTCCCCGCGCCGGGCCGGCGTGGGCACCGGGACCGGGCTGCGCCCCGCATGCGCTCTCCGCCGCGGCTCCATCGCCGGCTGCCGCGCCCACAGCCGGGGGGCAGGTGCCGGGTTAGAGCCGCACGATGATGGGGGGGCCCTGTGCGCCCCAGTTCCTCCCACCTGGGCGCGGCGGCCCCCGGGAGCGAGCCGGCCCGGTGCCCGCGTTGGGCGTTCTCTCGGGCTGCGCTGCGTGTTAGAGGCATTGATTTGTGTGGATGTCCGAGAGGGAGGGAGAGACACATCCCTGATGAGGGGGGATCATGCACCGGCCGCCTCCTGCACGCCCCCTGCTGGCGAGGGAGCCCGCAACCCGGGCCTGGGCCCCGACCGGGAATGGAACCCTGACCCCTCGGTTCTGTCTCTTAAACGGACACTTGTGATTGGCTTAGAAGGTGTGGGGAGGAGGGTCCCCCTCTAACCCTGGACAGGCCCCCCAAGGCCAGTTCAGCTCCTGCTGTTCAGCGGGCACGAAGCCCAAGCAGTAGTCACTCTTGTTTCTTTTATGGGAAATCTATTTTCATAACGATTTTGTGGGTCTCCTGAGTCTTGATTATTGCTTTTAGGAGTGTTTGTCCTGATCTTAGGGGGGACACAGGGTGCCGCTTCATTCTCTTCACGCTTCTAAATATATTCCTCCTGGTTATTTTTTTTTTAATATGTTTTTATTGATTTCTTTTTTTTTTTTTTGTAAGAGAGAGGAAGGGGACAAGGGGATAGAAACGTTGATGATGAGAGAGAATCATGGATCCTACTGGCGATGGAGCCTGCAACCAGGGCCTGCGCCCCGATCGGGAGTGGGACCGTGACTCTCAACCACGAGACACACCAGCCGGGCGTGTTTGATTCCGCAGTGATCGTAGGCCACGAGGTGTCCGTTCATTCATTCAAGGCGTCGCCCAATAATCAGATTCTGAGGATAGTGAGAGCTGCCAGGCATTGAACTTGGCACCCGCAGGTCCCTGTGTAAGTGCTTTGCAACCATCCTAGGGGGCGCTGTATCCCTCCAGTTTTGAAAATGACCCAGTGCCTTACCCAGAGTCACACATCAGGTTTTACGCCAATTGTTAGGGTTAAAAAACAGACCTGAGCAGGGACAGAAGGGTCTAGAGCTGAAAACACGTACAAAATGCCTGGCAAGTGTCTTACAGAATGTTGTTTCCCCAACAGTGGCCTCCTCATGGGATGGGATGCAAATGTCCTGGCTGGTGTGGCTCAGTAGATAGTGCGTTGGCCTGCAGACTGAAGGGTCCCAGGTTGGCATCCGGTCAAGGGCACATGCCCCAGTTGGGGGCTCGATCCCCAGGGCGTGCAGGGGACAGCCGATCCATGACTCTCTCTCATCGTTGATGTTTCTATCTTTCCCTCCCTTCCTCTGTGAAAGTAGCCTATATAATAAAAGGCCAATATGCAAATTGTCCCCTCCACCGGGAGTTCGACCGGGAGTTTAACCCGGGGGGTGGGGCAGCCGGCCCAGCCCAATTATCCCGATGTGCATGAATTTGTGCACTGGGCCTCTAGTATTTTTTTTTTTTTTTAAAGAAAGAAGATAAAAGGAAATGGCTATAGTATCCAAGTTCTTGCTTGGTTTCTTTAGTGAACAAATTACAGGCAGTTGCACACATCATCGTAAGTATAACAACCCAAGGCCATTTTAATATTAACCTATTAAGTGAGCTCTTAAGGTTTCTGAAGCCTTACACTTATGAAGGAAAAGTAGCATTTTACTAGATTCTGCTGAAGCGTTCTTCAGAAAGCATCAGGATTCGTGTGATGTCCGCTGCTTTGTGTGTTTATCAGTGTCTCCAGGCTCCTGTGCGCACGCCTGTGTTTAGAATCCCCCTCCACTGGGGGAAGGATGCTTCGTTCTCTTGAGGTGGCCATTGCTGCCCATTGCTGATATTTAAAAAGAAATACGTTCTAGAAGGTTTATTAAGTCTTCCTTTTGTTCTTGTATAATTAACTTTGTTTTACCATCTTGATTATTTTCGTCCAATTCTTTGTTATTTTTTTAAAAAATATATTTTATTGATTTTTTACAGAGAGGAAGGGAGAGGGATAGAGAGTTAGAAACATCGATGAGAGAGAAACATCGATCAGCTGCCTCCTGCACACCTCCCAATGAGGATGTGCCCGCAACCAAGGTGCATGCCCTTGACCAGAATCGAACCTGGGACCTTTCAGTCTGCAGGTCAACACTCTATCCACTGAGCCAAACCGGTCAGGGCTCTTTGTTATTCTTTATATTTGTGTGTCTATCCTATATCTTCTATATAATAAAAGGGTAATATGCAAATTGACCCTAACAGCAGAACCACTGGGAATGACTGGTCACTATGACACACACTGACCACCAGGGGGCAGACGCTCAATGCAGGAGCTGCCCCCTGATGGTCAGTGCACTCCCACAGGGGAGTTCTGCTCAGCCACAAGCCAGGCTGATGAAGCCTCTCCCGCCTCCTCAGCAGCTCTAAGGATGTCTGACTGCAGCTTAGGCCTGCTCCCCGCTAGCAAGTGGACATCCCCTGAGGGCTCCTGGGCTACCAGAGTGATGTCTGTCAGCTTAGGCCCGATCCTCTGGGGAGCGGGCCTAAGCCAACAGGTGGACATCCTCTAAGGGGTCCCAGACTGCAAACGGGCACCAGCCGAGATGAGGGACCCCCCCCCTGAGTGCACAAATTTTTAGAAGATTTATTAAGTCTTCCTTTTGTTCTCATAAAACTAACTTTGTTTTACCATCTTAATTACTTTTGCCCCCCTGAGTGCACAAATTTTTGTGCAATGGGCCTCTGGTCTCTATATAAAAGCCTAAGCGACCAGCTGACCATCCAACTGGTAGCTGTGATGCACACTGACCACCAGGGGGCAGATGCTCAATGCAGGCGCGCCGAGCTGCAGTGACGTGGCAGCTGCAGTTCTCGGGTGATGCACCCAGAACTGGGGAGGAGGGAGCTCCATTTCGGGGTGCATCACAAGAGAACTGCCTTTTTACAATCCAGGACCCCTGGGGGGGTGTTGGAGAGCCAGTTTTGGCCCGATCCCCACAGGCCAGGCCAAGGAACCCCACGGAAGCACAAATCCGTGCACCAGGCCTCTGGTATATATGTAATCAACCTAATTTAAGCATGCTATTCCAATCTAGCTAATATCACATGCTGACTTAATCAGCCCAATGCAAGCTGGCTTATCGCATGAATTGATGTAAGCAAACTAATCCAATGTAGCTGATCCCATCCACTGATTCAACCAGATCTAGCTAGCTAATCTAATTGAAAGCCCGACTCGGCAAAAATGGAAAGCATGACTCAGCAAAAAGTCAAGTCCTGATTCTTTGCTGAGTCATGTTGCCAATTTTTTGCCGAGTGTGGCTCAGTGGGGGGGGGGGATGCAGGAGGCAGCCGATTGATGTTTCCCTCTGGTCAATGTTGCTCGCTCTCTCTCTCTCTCCCCCTCTCCTGTCCTCTTTCTGAACTCAATAAAAAACCTATTTTCTAAAAATACACCTTTGATATGTTTTTTAAAAAACGTCCCGCCTTCTTTGCAGGGTAACGCCATCCTCTGAGAACGGTGCTACTTCTAGTAACAGCCAAGGAAAGCCTTCCCTGAGACGGATCAAAGGACGACTGCACAGAAGCAAAAGCCTCGACAGTGTCGATTTCTGCGAACTCACTGTGAGTAGACGGTTCCGTGCTTTTCTCCTATTCCAAAGAACGGGAACAATTTTTATTTCCTTTAAACACTTTTTTTTTTTTTCATGGAAATCCAACAGGCTTATGTTTGTGTTAGCATTTTCTTTTCTTCTTCTTCTTTTTTTTTTTTTTAGTAAAAACGGATTTATCCAGCATGTTACCCATCAGCATGCTTTCTTAACTGGTAGCCATATGGTTCGTTTATAAGGAATGGCTCATAGTGATGGATTCTGATTCAAATGCCGCGATAAAGAAATGCTTCCTTAACACTGCAGAACTGAATTACGTTTGGCGGAGTCAGTTTGTAATGTAATATAATATAATATAATGCAAAATATAAACATCTTAGACAATGACAAATCCATGTATTAACGTAAGTAGAGACCCAAGTATTTGATAAACTTCAAACACCTTAGTCATGATTTTGACTTCTTTGCTGTCAGGCATTTGATTTCTTGCTGAGTCATGGTTTTGCTTTTTTTTTTTTTTGCCCAGTCATGCTTTTGACTTAGACGATAGTTATTCTAATGCTAGAGGCCCGATGCACAAAATTCGTGCAAGAGTGGCCCTTCCTTCCCTGGGCTGCTGGCACTGGCTTCCCTCTAACACCCAGGACCTGGGCTTCCCTCGCAGCTCCGGCTTTGTATGGAAGGTCATCCGGAAGGACGTACGGTCTAATTAGCATACTACGCTTTTATTATTATACGTTATTAGGACAGATCTCAGTGTGCTTAATGATGGTGTTTTCCATTATAAGTGATTGACATGAAAGGTGTTATTTTTTTCCAAGCTAAGTGACAGGTTTTCGAATGGATATGTGATAAATTCATGCATGTTTTTTTCCTAGGAACTGTATTGTCCTAACCCATAAGAGCTCAGTGCCATAAAGAGACTACTAGAACTTTCTTTGCTGTGAGAAGGTTTTATTCTTTTAAAAAATATATATATTTTATTGATTTTTTACAAAGAGGAAGGGAGAGGGATAGAGAGTTAGAAACATCGATGAGAGAGAAACATTGATCAGCTGCCTCTTGTGCACCCGGTACTGGGGATGTGTCCGCAACTAAGGTACATGCCCTTGACCGGAATCGAACCTGGGACCCTTGAGTCCGCAGACCGACACTCTATCTACTGAGCCAAACTGGTCAGGGCTATTCTTTTAAAAAATGTTTTTAAAAAATATTTTTTTATGGATTTCAGAGAAAGGAAGGGAGATGGACAGAGAGAGAGAAGCATCAATAATGAGAGAGAATCATGGACTGGCTGCCTCCTGCACGCCCCCCATTGGGGATGGAGCCCACAACCCAGGAATGTGACCGAACCAGAAATGAAAACGTGACCTCCTGGGTCATAGGTCGATGCTCAACCACTGAGCCACGCTGGTTGGTCTTTTCCTGTCTTTTTTTAATCTCCAGAGGAGGAATAATGTAATTTTTCCTGCAGTCACAGCACAAAAAGAGCCGTGACCGCTTTCAAATCTGCCGAGCTGATGCCATGGATCTGACAGTTCTGTCACATTCCTATGACAGTGATGGCCTGCCCCCCAGTCTGTGAACAGGGCCCACGCCAGCGGGACTCACCCTGGGGTGCTGAGCTGCTCTCGTGGTGATGAGCTGGGGCGGGGTGGGGGTGGAGAGGGACCCTTGGAGGTAGTTGGTGACATTGGCCAAGGGCAGTGGGGCGGGCACGCTGGCCAGAGGGGGTTGCAAAGATAGACTTTCTTCCATGTGTGCTGAGTGAGTGCATCTAGGGAGAGAATTATTCTCTGGCTGACGTGGCCCGCCTGGCCCGGCCTGCGTGGCTCAGTGGTTGGGCATCGATCTCTGAACCAGGGGGTCATTGGTTCGATTCCTGGTCAGGGCACAGGCCCGGATTGGGTTGCAGGCTCGATCCCCAGTGGGGCAGGGGGCGTGCAGGAGGCAGCCGATCTATGGTTCTTTCTCATCATTGATGTTTCTCTCCCCCCCCCCCCCCGACTCCCTTCCTCTCTGAAATCAGTAAAAGTATGTGTCAGATAAATAAATAAGGAGGATCGGCTGTGGCTTTGCAGAGACGACCCTGTGTCGTTTCATGTCTTTGCGCTCATTGAACTGAACAGTCTGAGTTCCACGCTGTTATCGAACAGATTAATCATCTCCGGGGGATGCAATAAGCGAGGTAGTGTGTCGGTGCCTTGTGTGCAGGGAAGTTCACGTACGCGGAGAGCATGGACTGTCGAGGTCTTTGTAGCCGATGACCCCGCGTCCCTGGTGGTGCAGGTGAAGGCGGCGTAACTCACCTGGTGTTGCCGCCACGTCTGAGCGTTACAGTGAGAAATGGAAGTTGCAGAACGTTTTTTATTTTAGGGAAGCCCGCATCTTTAAACACACACACACACACACACACACACACACGAATATTGTTATTGATTTCAGAGAGGAAGGGAGAGGGAGAGAAACATCAATGGCGAGAGAGAGTCATGGATCGGCTGCCTCCTGCTGACCGGGAATCACACTGTGACCTCTCGGTTCCTAGGTCGACGCTCGACCACTGAGCCACGCCGTCTGGGCTGATGTGGTTGTTTTAGACCTAAATCTTCCCCATGGGCCCGAGACAGGGGCCGCCTGTGGAGCAGGTCAGCGGCCACACGGGGGCAGTGACGCTGGCAGCCAGTGACGCTGGCAGCCTGGCCAAGTGTCCGCCCCGCTGAGCCCTTCTGGGTGAGAGAACTTCATTCTTGCGGCTTTTCACCCATGGAGTCACCACCTGCATTGATTCCCGGACTTTCATGTGTGAATGGAAGTGGAAAAGCCTGTCCGATTGGAAATGAGTTGGGGTGTTGGAGTGGCTGGAAACAGCTGATCTGTGGGGAGACGCTGTTTCAGGCGGAGTGGAGTTTCAAGCCACCCTGTGCTGACTGAACCGTGATTTATGACCCAGCCAGTGTGGCTCAGTGGTTGAGCATTGATCTGTGAACTAGAAGGTCACTGTCAGGGCACATGCCTGGGCTTTGGACTCGATCCCCACTAGGGGGCGTGCAGGAGGCAGCTGACCCATGATTCTCTCTCATTATTGATGTTTCCCTCTCTCCCCTTTCCCTTCCTCTCTGACATCAATGTAAATATACATTTTTTTTAAAAAGAGGAAGGAAACCCCCCCACAAAGAGTTACTGCTAATACAAGTTCAGAAGTCAAATAGAAAACCTTTATTTTATTTTGTTTTATTTTTTAAAAATATATTTTATAGATTTTTTTACAGAGAGGAAGGGAGACAGATAGAGAGTTAGAAACATCGATGAGAGAGAAACATCGATCAGCTGCCTCCTGCACACCTCCCACTGGGGATGCGCCCATAACCAAGACACATGCCCTTGACCGGAATCGAACCTGGGACCCTTCAGTCCGCAGGCCTATGCTCTATCCACTGAGTAAACCAGTTAAAGCTATTTTATTTTATTAAAATTTATTTTTATTGATTTTGGAGAGGAAGGAGAGGGAGAGAGAGATAGAAACATCTATGATGAGAGAGAATCATCCACATGTGCCCCTGATGGGAATCAAACCCGGGACCCTTCATCCGGCAGGCCGATGATATCCACGGAGCCACACCGGCCAGGGCTCAAAGCTTTTAACCTGGGATGAAATTCAAGGAGAAACCTGAGAACAAGTTCGCTGTTGAAGGGAGAGAAAGGAGCTAGTGCGCGGAGGCCTTTGGGACGCCCTGGAGAGTTGCATGCCAGGGTGGCAAGGCCTGGGCGGCCCACAGGGCTGCCCGGGGCGTGTGCCAGAGAGCACACAGGGTTCCCGTGAGCAGACGGGAGAGGCATCCGTGGAATGAGGAAGAGGGCGGGTCTCGTCATCTCACTGTGACGTCATTTCTCCAGAAAAACCCCAAGAGTGGGGCTTCGCAGTTTCCTGCGTGGCGCGGCCTGGGTGTCACCGCGCCCCTCCCCACGCTTCACTTCCTCGTTCATCTTAACTGCACGGAGCCCTCGGCTGTTGTGGAAACTTGAGTTGTGGGACATTTTTTTTTTTTTAATTAACGGTGATGTCCGTCCATAGTGGGTTGTTTATTTTTATTTTATTTATTTATTTATTTTTTTAAATATTTTATTGGTTTTTCACAGAGAGGAAGAGAGAGGGATAGAGAGTTAGAAACATCGATGAGAGAGAAGCATCGATCAGCTGCCTCCTGCACACTCCCCACTGGGGATGTGCCTGCAACCAAGGTACATGCCCTCGACCGGAATCGAACCTGGGACCCTTGAGTCTGCAGGCCGACGCTCTATCCACTGAGCCAAATCGGTCAGGGCTTATTTTTAAAAAAATCTTTATTGTTGAAAATGCTACCTGGGTCCCCTTCCCACCCCCCCCATGAACCCCTTCTAGCCCGTCCCCGCTCCCCCACCCCAGGCCTTCACCCTCCCATGGTCTGTGACCATGGGTTATGCATCTGTGCACACACGTTCATTGGTTCGTCTCTTTCTTCCCACCCACCCACCCTGCCCCGTCTTCCCTCTGAGGTGTGACAGTCAGCGTTGGACGTTTCTGTAAAAGCCACGGCCAAATGGAGATCTTTGCTCACGCTTTATTTCCTCCAAACCCACGAATTCTTTAATATATATCTTTAATATATGTAATTGATTCTTAGAGAGAGAGGGGAAGGGAGAGGGAGAGAGAGATAGAAACATCCATGATGAGAGAGAGTCATGGGTCAGCTGCCTCCTGCACGCCCCCTACTGGGAATGGAGCCCGCAACCCGGGCCTGTGCCCTGACCAGGAATCGAACCCCGACGCTCACAGGTTCACAGGCTGACGCTCAACCACTGGGCCACACTCACTCATCAGTTCTTCACGCGCCGCTCACAGCTCACAAAGCTGATGAGCTCTTGCCTCCAAGAAACGTCTGCGGTTGGAGTTGGAAACCCGGTTAGTTTCTTGCCCCGGATGTGGGAGCCCTATGCGTTCGCTGTGCACCTGCTGAGCAGGCCAGCAGTCTTTGCAACGTCTCTGTGAAGCCGTCTGCTCCTCCGGTTTCCTGGGGGGACGGTCGATTGGTCGGTCGGAGGATGTCTGGGTCAGGGCTTGAACTTGGCGTCCTTCGAGGCGCGGCTGACTCCTGATTGGCGGGAAGGGGAGTGTGGGGCTTAGTTGTGGAAAGAGCTAGAAAGATCTCAGCGGCAGCTCGGCCCTCCTGCTTGGTCACAGAGGAGCAGCCTCAGCCCCACGGAGTACGAGCCCCGTGAGTCACCACGCCCCGCGTTTCATCTCAGATGTTCCGGAAAACATGGGTTGGGCTCTTTCACCTTGAATTGTTTTGCTTTTCATCCCGGATCTTAAAAATAGCGCTTACGTAACTCACTGCATAGCACGGAGACGTCCGTGGCCACTGGTATGGACAGACATGTGTACTGCCCAGACGTGACGTAAAAATAAGTCAGTATGTTCCTCCTTGAAGGAAATCAGAGCTTGTCCGTCATTGATGTTGGTGCTGAACTGGTCTTGTTTTCGTTTTAAGTCCTCACCCGAGGGTATTTTCCCCCTTGGTTTTTAGAGAGAGGGAATGGCAGAGAGAAATATCGATGTGAGAGAGCACATCAATGGATTGCCCCCCCGCATGTGCCCTGACCAGGGCCCAAGCCAGGGAGGAGCCTGCAGCTGGGGTACAACCCCTCGCCTGGAATCAAACCTGGGACCCTTCAGTCTGCAGGCCGCCGCTCTGTCCACTGAGCCACACCGGCCAGGGCCCAATTTATTCTTATTTTTTAAAAAAAGATCATGTATTTGATCCCTAGAGTTTGTTTTTCAGGGAGAGTATTGGGGTCATGGCATAGTGAGCTATCATCTGCGCTGATGTATGGCTCCCTCCCAGCCACCAGGAGGTGCCGATGAGGCGCTGAGGGCCGCCCTGGCTTTAGTGGGGTCCCCAAGAAAACACACGGGAGGAGGAGAGGGGCGAGATGTAGTGAGAACAGAGGATGCTGACTTAGTGCTTTACCTTCCTCCCCAAGCTGTTTAAGATCTGCCTGTCGTCACAGAAACCACTGACCTTTACCCTTCCCCTGCGTCAGTTTTATGGCATGGGAAATCCACCTCAATAAAGCGATAAAAAAAAAAGGGCCAATCCACCTGTCAGAAGAGTTCAAGGAGGGTGTGTAGGAAACTGACGTGCTCGCGGAGTCCGGAGGACAGATACCCCCACGTACATGACACCGCTCACAAGGAGAAGTGTGTGTGTGTGTGTGTGTGTGTGTGTGTGTGTGTGTGCGTGCATAGGAATGCTTTCCCGGGCTCTTGCTCAGAGCTTGGCATTATCATGTCCACAGCAGCCAATTGGCGTCTTTTGTTTTTAAATGCCATTAAAAAAAAAATTCTCACCTGAGGATATTCTTTCCATTGATTTTTAGAGAGAGTGGAGGTGAGGGAAGAGGGAGGGAGGGGGGTGAGGAGAGAGAGAAAGAGAGAAACATCGATGGGGAGAGAGACTCTTCAGTTGGTTGCCTCCCACATGCGCCCGGGACCTGCAGCAGAGGCGTGCCCTTTGATGGGGATCGAACCCAGGACCCTTCAGTCCACAGGCAGATGCTCTACCCGCCAAGCCAGACCGGCCGGGGCCCAGCCCTTCTTGCTGTTCCCGCAGCAGCGGGGCCAACGCTGTTCCCGGTCCGAAGAGGCTCCAGGGAGAGCAGGGTGCAGCCCTGGAATGAGGAGGGCCTGCGGGGCACACCCTGGGCGGGAGCGTGCCCCATCCCCTCCGGCACAGGAAGTGGTGACCGCTGACCCGCAGCCACACCCGGCATCACGCTTCAGACAAGCGATGAGACATCAGATTGTGTCCCATTGTGTGTGTGCGGCCGTGACGGCTCCCGGGTGACGCTGCGCGCTGTGGTCGGAGCAGGTTGCTCAGGGAGCCCCTGGCGCCGGGCCACCCTAGCCAGCCGTGTCCCCCAGGGGTTAGCGCCGCCTGGGCAGCTGGGCTGAGCGAGAGGTGTCTGCCTCTGCATTCCAGCGGAGGGAGCTCACAGGAGCCCTGGTGGAATTTCAGCTCCAGCAAGGAGCCAGGGCTGCCCTGGGGGACGGGGAGGGGAGGCCTGCACCCAGGCCGCATTCCTCAGATAACTCCAGGCTGCGAGAGCCTTGCGCATGGGGCCTGGGGTTCGAGGGCTGCGGTGCAGGAGGGCAACCTGGTTACGTCTCATGGTCTCACTGGCATGCATCTTCCTTCCTTCCTTCCTTCCTTCCTTCCTTCCTTCCTTCCTTCCTTCCTTCCTTCTTTTCTTCCTTTTTAAAAATATATCTTTATTGATTTCAGAGAGGAAGGGAGAGAGAAACACTAATGATGAGAGAGAATCATGGATGGGCCGCCTCCTGCATGCCCCCTACGGGGGATCAAGCCTGCAACCCGGGCCTGTGCCCTGACCGGGAATGGAACCGTGACCTCCTGGTTCCTAGGTTGACCACTGAGCCACGCCGGCCGGGCTGAGATATTTTCTACGTTGAAAAAAAAAAAACAACGTACACCCTCATGATCGCCATCTCTAGCCCCGTTTACTCATCCTCGTTGAGTGCGTTGCCCCTTGCGACCGCAGCGTGAAGAGCAGGGGAAGCAGGCCTGGGTGTGGAGGCGTTGCTCTGAGAAGGACTTTGAAGATTGTTTTCTCATCTGCTCTTTATTTTCCCTTGCACGCGGCAGCCTCTGCGGTGCATCTTATCTCTCTGCCTTTGCCAGAAATCCTCTGGCTCCTCCACACAGAGAAGACTCTGCAGCTAAGCGCAGTCGGCGGGAGAGGTTAAGTCCTCAGAGCTTTGAAGTGAAATCATTTTTTTTGGTTTTGTTTTGTTAGTGGGATGACACCCCCTGTGTTCCTCTCTCTTTCCCCTCCTCCCTCGGCTTCCCAAGTCACCCACCGGCATCTTTATTGCCATCTTTAAATCCCCCTTCTCTAGCCCTAGCCCCTCTGGCTCAGTGGGTAGAGTGTCAGCCTTCAGACTGAAAGGTCGCGGGTTCGATTCCGGTCAAGGGCATGTACCTCGGTTGCAGGCGTGAGCCCTGGCCCCGGCGGAGGCAGGTGCGGAGGGGCAGGTACGGGAGACAGCCAAGCAGCGCGTCTCGCTCTCACATCGATGTTTCTCTCCGTCTCTTCCCCTCCCTGCCACTCTCTCTTTAAAAAAACACCAATGGGAAAATATCCTCGGGTGAGGATTAACCACAGCAAAAAGCAGCCAAAACTTTTCTTTCTACAAACAGCATGTAAAACATGATATCGGAAAAACATTTTACAAGTGGAAAGGTTAAGGGAAAGATGAAAATGTTCAAAAGCAGGGCTGTGACCAGCACGGCTCAGTGGTTGAGCATCGACCTAGGAACCAGGAGGTCATGGTTCGATTCCCGGTCGGGGCACAGGCCTGGGTTGTGGGTTCGATCCGTGCAGGAGGCGCGCAATCCATGATTCTCATCATCGATGTTTCTCTCTCTCTCCCTGCCTCTCCCTTCCTCTCTGAAATCAATAAAAAACATATACTTAAAAAACAACGACAACACACACACGCGCGCACAAAGACACACGCGCACGCACACACACACACGAGGGTGTGGCCAGGACTTCCCCACGACAGGCAGGCACTTTGGCAGGGACTCGGGTACCGTAGCCATGAGTGTGGGTCAGCAGTGTCCGGTCAGCGCTTCCACGTCCGTCTTTCGAAGCCTCAGCAGGCTTTGCTGTCACAGAGCGAGGGAACGGCACGGAAAACAAGCCCCCCGGTTCTTCCTTCGCGGGTGTCTGCGCTTCACCCCGCGTCGCAGGAGGAAAAGCTCTGGGTCCCCTCCCTCCCGTGTTTCTCCAGGAAAGCGGGCGTTGACTATCTACTCAGATCTGGGGATGTGAGGATAAGTGCAAATGGTTCTTCCAGATGAGGCGTTGTCTCCCGTGGGTTTTTTCTTTCTTCCCTGGTACAAATAAACAAATGGCACGTCGCCTTTTCCAGTGTTTTCTGACTTCCGTGCAGATATTCCAGCCTTTTGTAGACCTGGATCGTTCTAGAAATTGCTCTGACGAAGAGGAAGGGAGAGGGCGAGGGGGAGAGAGAGAGAGGGAGAAACATCCATGATGAGAGAGAATCATTGATGGGCTGCCTCCTGCACGCTCCCCACTGGGAATCGAGCCCGCAACATGGGCGTGTGCCCTGACGGGGAATCGAACTGTGACCTCTGGGTTCATAGGTCAATGCTCAAACACTGAGCCACACTGGCTGGGCGTATTGTTCCACTTATGCATTCATTGGTTGATTCTTTTTTTTAATACATATTTTTTATTTTTTTACAGAGAGAAAAGGAGAGGGATAGAGAGTTAGAAACATCGATGAGAGAGAAACATCGATCAGCTGCCTCCTGCACACGCCCTACTGGGGATGTGCCCGCAACCAAGGTACATGC
>PVJC01032299.1:0-20028 GCA_004026665.1 Murina feae
ATATGCATTGCATATATATGTGACATATGCAATACTTTCAACAATAAATAATTATTTAAAAAAATAAAGTGGGGATATTATATAAAAAACTAGTGACCCAGTGCACAAATTTGTGCACATCGAAAGAAAATTAATTAGAAGAAATGTTTTAATATTGCTATTTGCCCTTTCTCTATAATAGAAGTGTCAACCAAATTCATGATGGACAATGGCAGATCAAAGAACACGTGTGTGATTGGCACCAGCAAGAACTTTATATGTATCATGCACGCACAAGTCAATTTAGCCTTTGATAGATATAGAATAAACTTACTTAATTAGACCTGCTTTCTGATTTAGCTAATCTTTTTCCAGCCCAGTGAAGCACCCCAACTTCTCTTTCAGGTAATTGTCAGCAACACAGCAATAAATATCAACACATAGCAGATTATTATTGTAGATCACACAGGAAGAACCAAGGGTAAAATATTTAACTGCAGCAGTGTTTGACTATATTCTGCACAGTGAGAAAACCTGAAGTCATTTTTAAGGTACACCATTTCTTACTTCTTTTCAGTTGGGTCAAGTTTCTAAGCTTTCTAAATCTCTGTTTTCCAGCTAATGAAAAGAAAATAGGATTCCACCAAGTCTCCTATCTACCTGCTTCAGGACTTCTGTGAGGATCAAATGAGATGAAGCATAGGAAAACCCTTCACAGACAGTTGGTTACAGTGTAAAATGTTTCCACCTGTATAAAACAAGTTGTGTTCCTGGGATGAAGAAACTCCAAGGAGGCTAGTCACTAGGAAGAGGAAGCTGGGCATTGCTATGTGATGTCATTACCAGGATAGACACTTAGCCATATATACACAAACATGCACATATATATGTATATTTTTAAACACAGCTGACTTTTAAGGAGTGTAGATACTTTTTAAAAATATATTATTTTATTGATTTTTTTCAGAGAGGAAGGGAGAGGGATAGAGAGTTAGAAAGATCAATGAGAGAGAAACATTGATCAGCTGCCTCCTGCACACCCCCTACTGGGAATGCACCTGTAATCAAGGTACATGCCCTTGACCAGAATTGAACCTGGGAACCTTCAGTCTGTAGGCCGACGTTCTATCCACTAAGCCAAACTGGTTAGGGCAAGTGTGGATACTTTTAAATTATCAAGCACCCTGACAAATTTGGATATGTAAATATAAAACAAGTATTAGGGGGGAAAAAGACAGTGAAGTGGTCTATATAGTATTAAAGAAAATAATTTGGGCTTTTGAGGACAATCAAAGTTGGACAAAGGAGAGAGAGAATGAAATAATATTAGTGAAGTGAGAATTGGCTGAGCAGTACATGAGGCAAAGGAAGCATGGGGACTTTTCTGAGAGCGAGGGGAGTGAGATCATTATTGTTCAATCAAGCTGTTCCCTCAAATCTTTTCAGTGGGCTGTCCCGTAATAACTCCTACTCTCATACATGCTTGTGCAGGGAGCTTCACTTTTTAAAAAGTAGTTCCTCTTGTGGGAAGGAAATAAATTTGGGATGAAACCAAATTTTCTTATGTGGGGCTCCACAATGTAAAATGAACTCAATAATTATAGAAGGCGAAACCAAAGCCCAGGAAAGACCATGATATTGTAGGCCCTGAGCAGATGTTAGGTGTTTACCCGGGGTCTCTTCACAGGTGTCAAATGGGCTTGAACAAAGCCCACCTACATTTCAAGGGGCCAGGACATGGCCATTGATAACAAGTCTCATTCTTTCATTGTTATTTTCAAAAAACAGTACTCAGAGATCAAGTGACAATGTGGAATAATAAAATAAGATAAATGTCATTTGGAGGTATCTACATGAAAGCATGCATATAAGGAAAGTGGAAAATTATAAAAGTCTATTAATTTAATATGGAAAATGGCATAAATCCCAAGTGATAATTAGGTATACTTAGATCAGCTTCTCAGTTAAAGAAGAGAAAATAGAATAGGGAGACATACCATTAGAGCAAAAGAGAATCATTCGAACATCAAAGGTTTTTCAGAAGGCTTTAGAAATGGTTGGTGAAATATCCCAGTACTATCATTATCAAGATGCAAAAACTCCACTGTGAATTTAAAAAGTTAGTCAACTAATGGTCAGAAATATCACACAGCTTTCAAAGACCATATACCTTGTAGGTGACACAGCAGGAACTGGAAGTGTCTGTCTTCCGAGTGGGTATACGCTTTATTACAGCATGCACTCAAAGCGATTTCTAAATTTAGGCATTTTTACGTTCTTAAATGTGAGACACAATTGGACCGTGAAATTTGAACTTCTTTTTTCCTGCCTCTCCTCTAACTGGTCCTGTAATTTTTCCATAATAATGAAAAAAGTACTTCTCTGTATTTCATATTATTATTTTTGGATTGAAATTCTGGTTAAATCCTCTTCTTCTCATTCTGTATTCTGTTCTGTTCTCTAACTCCTCAATTCTTAATACCAGTCTGTAAGTTATTTTTTTTTCTGTTTTCTTGTTCAAAAATCAAATTCTGCAGCTGCTTATAATTCCTCTGCAGGTGCCAGTAATAGATAATTATTCCCTATGGGTTTCTAGTATAATTCCACCCGGCTCATTTATCACATACAATTACATCTATTCTACTTTTTAAATGTTTTTTGTTTTGTTTCTGGTAGTCTTACAAGAAACGCCATTATATCAATTTTCAACTAACATCTGTGGATAAAAAGCATTATAGTACAAAAGAAATGTCTTCAGGGTGCAGCTCAACGTTATGTTTCTTTCTTCACTGCTTAAATAGCACTACACTCATTGTATTGTCTTGAAATTTTAGAGGAAAAAAATGGGGAAAAACAATGCTTATTATGCCACAATTATACTTGATAGAGTATGGTTCACTATTAAGGACTTTAGGTTGGCAAGAGAGGAAATAAAGAACAGTGATTCATGGTACAGAGTTCTCACAGTAAAAAGCAGCTATACCCTTCACCCTTTTTAAAGTATAAAAGCAAGCGATGGCAGAAACTCCCTTACGAACTTTCTCCCAGTAACTCCCAGGGATGCTGTGAGTACATACACGTACTTGAAAATGATAGATAACATTAAATAGTAATAGAATGCGCTTGACAAATATTGATATCGGGCCCTCATGGTAAGTTTTTAAAGAAAAACATGGTAACTACTTCAGCCTAACATGCGTATATGGAAATCTTTATTTTTAAGTTAGGATATTTGTGGTTTTGCATCACAAGCTAGCATGCATGATTTTAAATGGGCCAGGGAGGAGTGTGGCTTGAAAACGGAATTGATGACAAGGGCCCCTTCTGATAACAGAATAACAGTGTCCTTATGAGTTTCTTTCCTGAGTCAACAGAAGAAAGTTTGCATGAAAATCAGGATTGTAAACATAAATTCCTTTATGACAGAATGGTAAAAATTGGGAAATTTTGGCGTAAAAACATAATTGGGTTTGCCTGAATGTGGAAGTTCAGAACAAAAGGTAGAATATGATGAATTCTGTTGCCATTTTGGAAGAAATGTCTTTGAGAACATTTGCAAGAATCCACAAAGATAGCTAGCATTTGGGCTTTCAATATTAAGGCAGGTATATGATCCCAGGTTATTCTAGAGAGAATTTCAGAGGATCAAATTGTTTCCAGTTAACTGGAGGAGATGGAGGACTTGAAGAATCAACCGATATCCATTGGTTTATGAGAGAATTAATTTTTGCTCTGGAGTGGGAAGGAAAGAGAAGGTATCTTTCTGATGATTCTTCAGGTGCATGGGTGAGTGGCACAGATACAAGAGACCAGAGAAATTATGATCTTTACTAGACCCAACTATGCCCTAGGGGTTGAGGCCAATGGGGAGAGGCTACAGAGATGCTCAAAAAATCCTTATAACAACATTTTCGGGGGGGGGGGGCCACATAGGGATAGGAGGACACTGAATTTCTGAGTTGGCAGAATGTGACCAAATGTAAATCAATGATTTTTATTTTCTACTTTCAGACAAATTAGAGAATGGAGATAGCTTCCATGTGAAATAATTAGTAATCTCATGTTAATCACTGTATCAGTAAGAGGGATGGCTCACTCTCCAATCTCACACAGATGTGAACAGAGCATCAATGGTGGGGGTGGGGGGTGGAGAGTCTGAAGGAAAAGAATAAGGCTGATCACCTGTTTTTTGTTGTTGTTGTTTTGTTTTTTTAAAAATATTTTTATTGATTTCAGAGAGGAAGGGAGAGGGAGAGAGAGATAGAAACATCAATGATGAGAAT
The DNA here is from genome assembly GCA_004026665.1 of Murina feae. Lineage (NCBI taxonomy): Eukaryota > Metazoa > Chordata > Mammalia > Chiroptera > Vespertilionidae > Murina > Murina feae. The sequence continues at coordinate 4,263 of PVJC01032299.1, forward strand.
CATTGATCAATTGGCTGCCTCCTGCATGCCACCTATTGGGATCAGAGCCCGAAACCCAAGCATGTGCCCTGATCAGAAATCAAACCATGATCTCCTGGTTCATAGATTGGTGCTCAAACACTGAGCAACACGGGTCAGGCTGACAACCTGTTTTAAGAACTCACAGGACCCGTCTCCTTGCACTGTGCACAGTGCAAGGTTGGCTAGTAAGACTGCAGGTACAATAGCTGACACTCAGGTGGCTTCCTGCTGTAGGGAGCTGCCAAGTATTTGAGGAATTACTGAACCCACTCTTCGATAAGATTCTAATCAGAGCAACTAATCAAACACCAATTGACCAAACTCATTGGAAGATTAAGCAAAAGACTCAGTGGATCCTGCAAGGATGATTTATAAAATGACATGTTGTGGAAAAAAGCTAGAGCCCCAGGAGTTAAAATAATCCCCCCTTATGATCTACTCAACATTTGCAACTTCCACCACTTTAACTGCAAGTGAAAACCATGCTCGTACAAGTAAAGACCGGACAGCTCAGAGTTCAATCTATTTCCCAGAAAGAATAGTAACTCATTTCTGCCAGGTGTGATTTAATCTTGTATCTATCTAAATTAGTTTCTATATTTTTATCATCTAATCATTCACATGTATTTGTACATCCATTAGAATCAATGTATAATACCTAATAATGTATAAATAGATTTTAATCCTTGATTCTTTTGAATTTTCAAGTTCGTACTCTTCTAATAGCAGAAAATTTATTGATGCTGGGTTATATTTTAACAAGGAAATATAATCTTTGAGCCCTAATAATTTTCTACACCATGACATTGAAGAGCTATAATTAAGTACTATGGGTATTTACAAGTTAGCATTGCCACCTGGTAGCAACTCCCAGAAATGTTAAGTCTATGTCCATACAGTGATTTAAATAATCATTATCAATCAGGTGTGCAAAATTCACACCCTCATTGTAGCTGTTTTGATATATAAATGGATGCCACAAAGCAAAATGAGCTAAATATTGGAAAAGGTGACATTAAATTTGCCACAGCTAACGATGTATGGAGTCATTTTGAAAAGAAAAGCACATGACTGTTGCTGTTTTCCACTACTAAAATACACAGCATGGAATATTATTTTCCATGAAGGATATTTAAAACTATTTTTATTTCAATAGCAATGACAGTTTTCAAAACTGCTCTGATCAAAGAAAAAGATGAAAATTTCATCAAAGTGTGTTTTTGCTTCCAGTAAAATGTAGACAGTCTCCTATATACCATTCCTCCCAAACAAACACCAAAAAACATTTCAGGATAAGCTATACAACTATAATTTTAAAAACCTATCAGAGGTTCTAGATATAAAGAAACCTAGATAAAATGGAATCCAGAAATAAACAAGATCCATGTCTAGCCTCAACCACAGAGGGACGGTGGCAGGAAGAACAAATCTGCCATCAATTGTGACAAGAAGCCTGGCACTTAGTGAAATGTGATGCTTCAGGTGCCTTGTGGAATGAATTAGACCCCCAAATAGAACCTGACCACCAATTCTTTCCCCCAGATCCTTCACTGTCTGCATGGGTAAGGCAAGGGTAGGGAAGGAGTAAAAGTGGTCACTGAGAATCCCTCCATAAAGGCACAGAGGGTCTTCATGAATGTACAACAGCAACCCACTCATTGTGTAACCAGGCAGAAACCTCCGTTTCTTACATTTGACCTCCTGTCTTTCACACCCTTTATTTAAACCAGCCTTGTCCAGCCTGTGTAACCTGACTCACCCGCCCCCCCCGCAACTCCCTTGCACGTCCACTCCCTAATCACTAAGCCCTCAGAACCACAAAGTTCTGTTCTGCATCAAGTAATCTCAGGAAGGAAGCCTTAGAGTTGTTGACCAGAGTTTGGGTCACACTATAGACAACATCTCTGCCATCGTGTTTCAGCTTCAGACCCAGAAATGTGGAACCACCATGCCGACCACACAGAGTGATGCCATGTGAAACCAGACAGAACAACGCCATGGCTGACATCAGGACCCGATGTGGCAATCAGCTACCCCTACCCCAGCGCCAAACCATCACTAGAGACCAGGACCCTGACCATGACCCCAACTCCCTCAGTCACCATGATTAATGAGATCCCCCCTCTATAACCTTTCCCCTGGAGGCCACTGGGGAGCTAGGTTTTTGAGTACAACTCGCCTGTGATCTGGGCATAGCTAGAAGGCAGCCATCTATGAGCCGTGAATAGAGGTCTCAGTAAAAACTAACCCTCATAAAACCTGGCTCTTGAACTTCCAGACACCAAGAACTGTGAGGAAGTACTTTTGTATTGTTTAATGCACCCTGTTTGTGGCATTTTGTTACGATCAATACACAATTCTAAGACCTCTCTTTTTTCTTGTTAAAATTTACAGACATTTGCATTATGTCTTCATAAATGAAGCATTCTTCTATGTAATTGCCTTCTTTTTGATTATTAGTGCCATAGTTCATAGTGCAATCTCCATTTCCCAAATAGTCTTGATCAGCCCTTTCTATAATCTAGGGTCCAAAACTTTCCAAAGTCTACGGAAGAGCTATGCTTTTGAGATGCTACCAAAATCAAACTACAAAAACTGGATTACTCTGAGTTTAATAGGTAGAGTGAAAAAAAAAAAAAAGAACTGTATGGCAAAGATGAAAGCAGAAATAAGTGTGAGGTATAAAAAACGTAATGGGCAAAGTATATATAGTAATCTTGTATATAGAAAGATATCTGTTGTAATCAAAAAAAAAATCTTAAAATCAAAATGTTCCCACTCAACAATAAAGATTAAAAAAAATCTTTCCCATCATTAAAATTCTTAATGGAAAGGATTTCAATAAACTTTCTGCAAATCAAGCTGTTTCTTTCTTGAAGGTTGAGGTGGAAAATATTGAAATAAATATGTTGATTATGGTTACTTCTAAGTAAATTTGATTATTGAATTTTTCATTCATATTTTATTTCAAACCCACATACTTTCATAAAACTGAAACATTTTATTATAAAGAGCATCTATACTTTATAGATTTTTAAAGAGAATAATATGAACTATGCAATATAAGTATTTATAGATTTGGGGCTTTTGCTAAGTTTAACTTAAACTAAATATGGTTATAACTTTTCACAAATTCTAACTCTGAGAATGAGAGCAAAAACGAATTGAGTTAAATACTTTCTATGCTCTGTTTAAAAATATCAAAACTGCTTTTTTTGAGAATCAACGTTTTCTAATACTGAATTCTAAAAGTAATGTATTCTCTGGGTATCATGTGAATGACAAAAAACGGGTAATAGGAATGTCTGCACCAGTAGCTACTCAGAAATGCTTGGAGCATTCTTCATGTGTCCACTTATTGAATCTACCCTTCATAAAAGCCAAGGGCAGCACATTAAAAATAATGCAATAAAGGGATTTCTGCAGAAATTTCTGAGGAAGTTTGAGCCAGTCAGGTAAGCATTTTGGTAACCCAACTTGATCAAATGGTAGAGTTTACACTAATTTGAAATATGATGGATGTAGAGCTTTTGTGCTGGGGTTACCTTTCTGAAACATCAGTTTTATCCTTGCATAAAGAAAAATAACTTCAGCTTGAAACTCTGTAAGAGGAACCCAGAGCTCAGGGCTTCTGGAGTCCTGGCATAGCAGCACAAGCATTTTCCAGCAGAGATTGAGAAGCATAATTTATATCCCCCACTAACGGCGCACTGCAGTGAGAAGGGCCAGAATGTTATGAACCAGTTCTAGGTCGTTTTGGAAAATGTTTAACTGAGATCACATAGTATATAGACAAATATCTCAATCATACACGAACTTCAAAGTGACCCCCAGAGAAATTATCTTCTACCTGAAAAACTGCATATTTCCCCCAAAATTCCAAATATCACTTGTTGGAACCATCATCCACTCAGATCCTCAAATCAGAAGCATGATGGATATGATTTCATTTTCCAGATTCTTCTCTTCCTCATTCACTACTTCTAATTGAGCTTCATCAAGTTTACTTATAAGAATATGCTTATGATATTTCTTCCCTTTTCCCCCACTCATGCAGTCCTCACTGGACCTTCAATTATAGTTACCCCACACTGATCATACTGTCTCTTTAGCTCTCTTCAATCTATGTTCTATCATGTCATCAAATATTTTTAAGGCCTAACTATTTATTTGCACGCATCCAGGTCACCTCTTGACCTACTTCTCCCAGCCTACTCCTAGGTCATTAGCCTGGTCTCAAAGCAACTTAATTATGCCTCATGATGTCTTCAGTCTTAAACCCCAACACTACACACTGCTGGCTCATTTTCAGGGAAAGATTTTCAGTCCCACTGCTCCACACTGCTCACCAGATTCCTGATACTCCTTGAGGCTGGTTTTACCATCAAAGAACTCAGCCAGGATGAAACAGGGAGGGGAGGAGCAGGTGTGTGAGGCTAAGCAGCCAGTGATTCTGCTTCTCTCCTGTCATTCTGAGGGTTAAGTACTTTTGTTTTCAATATTTGTAAATGAGATCGAATGTAAAGTACATAAGCTACTGTAACTATAGCAACTAAAAATGGATAAAATAAGAATTCAATAACAAAAGCATAATTCCAAGGGTAGAACCCACTAAGGAACAAGCGAGCATTGTTCTGAGAGTAACGGGTACTGTCAGGACCCCAGGAGTTCTCTGTGGCTCGCCATCACTTGGGGTCACTGCCTGTGGCTCCTTGAAGAGCCTGAACAGTACAGATAGAGCCCAAAGTTCAAACCACCTGAAGGCCAGGGCCTCTTTGTTTAGCACTGAAGTCCCGCATGGAGGGGAAGGCATCCTCACCAAACTCCAGAAGACTCAGCTGAACGCTCTGCTGGGAATATGGAAGTAGTCGCAGAAACAGACTCAGCCTCCAGTCATGGGACTTCCTGATTCTTGCGGACAGAACCCAACAGTACTGCTGTGCTGTTTTAACCCTCCAGACAATTCTACTTACACCAACATCAAAGAGCCAAATCATATGTTTTTAAAATCTTATGTCTCTCTTAAAACTTAAACTTAAAAAAGTGAAGATCCATAGCTATGTGGAAATTGGTAGTGCACAGAATATAAAATTATATATGAACACTTCGAAACATCTCTCTAAATGACATTCTGGATGGATTTTATTTTTTAATTTATTTCTAAAAATTGAATGCAAAGGATTTATGGTCATTGTGACCAGAAAATAATGGGTTTATCCTATCATTGATATAAGTATGTAGAATGTTGATATTTGTATAAATAATTACCTTGATTGTTTTAAAATTTCATCAATTAGTAAAACAAAGGGCATTTTCAATTTCCTTTGAAACCAAATTAAGAATGTGGTACATTTTATTACTTACTTTTAAAATTTTACAGTAGACCCAATAAAGCATACATATGCCTTAATAGTCACCTGTTATTTCTTCTGATGTGAAATAGGACTTCAATAAAAAAATGCCCTATTTTTAAATTAAGGATATAAATCTTGCAGAATTGTATGGTGTTGTCATATAAAGCCATTAAATTCAATGTCTGCTCAATACTAATAGCAATGTGCTACCTGTAATGTGATAAAAACACAAAATGTATTTCACATAGTTGTCTCAACAATCCTGATGCATTCTCTAAAATGTCGTCACTGTGTGAGATTCAAGGTATCTGAGGCCTACATGACCTGGTGAGCTTGTCTCAATGCTAAACAGTGACTGCTCAGCTGAAGATATAAAAATCCACAGTAAAAGGAGCAACCTGATGAATTTACAAACCCCTTGCATTTATTTCAGATGCACAATTTGTTTTTACTATGGGTAGTAGAAAATATTAAATTAACATAGGAATCTACCAGTTTAATGAAAGGAAGTTTCTACATTAATTTTCAAGACAATTGAAAAATGAAGTCTTCTCTTGAACCTAAATAGAATCACATGCTCTACTTCTCTGAACCCCCTGGAGCACTTCCTCGTATTTTTTGGTTATAATCAAAACTAAGCAGATCATGAGTGGAAGGAGAATTATAATGAGGAGAGCAGCACAATGCCTTCCACTGCAAGACAGGTCCCCATCTCAACGCTAAGTTACACAACATAAATAGCCAACAGAATTTGAGTAAGAAAACACACACAACTTGATAACATTCACATAAAATGAATTTAGTTCTATGGTTTTCATCTAGTCATTCTCATATCAGAAGAAGAGGACAACTGCTACAAGCCATCATTTCATAATTTCTTTATACTTAAGCTAATAAATATATAAACTGATTTCATCCACATGTGCATTATACAAATATATTTCTCTCTTTGAGCACAATGTGAAAAATACATGAAACAACTTTTGGTAATTTAAGGATTTTATGGTAAGCTTATTAGATGCGAAATAAAACTGAATAGTAGATGCATGTGGTTTACGTATCAATGTGTTATTTTGTATTGAAACTCTTTGATTTTATAACTTTGTGACTATGAAAGTGGTTTTATCAGGTTTGTATGTATGTATGTTTTATGGGTTGTCTGTATATTTTCCTCTAGCTGATTAATGGAAACTCAAGGTCAGTCTACTCATACATAATAATGAAAGTTGTTTTCATTTATGGATAAGTGTTCATGTTTGATATTTCAGATCTCAGAACAGAAACATCTCAAGACCTCCATTTCCTTTTAGTGTTGGCACAACCTGCAGTTGTTGGGAGAGCTGTCAATCTCTTCTTAATAGATTCAGGTCCTTTGGAGAAAATCATGGGCCACAGGGAAAACCCACAGTGGAAAATCTCTGAAGTTGATTATAGAGAAGACTGAATGGTACCCAGAGGTAAATTTCCAAAGGGATCTGATCCATATTGCTCTATCACATAAGAACCAGGGAATAAGCCTTTAATTTTATCGCATTTTTTTCTTCTACCTGGTTTTTCATAAGTTGGACTTCCTTCCAGGCTAATTAACCACTAAACATTTTACAAGCCATGTAAGTGAGGAAATAGTAAAAGATGAATTGCACTTAAGAAGTCACTGACAAAGGGTATATTGGGCGTTTTAAGTGATGATGGCACGCATCCTGATACCGAGAGAAAGGTTTATGCACTGCAATTTGACAGGTCACTAGATAATCACAGCCTCAGATAATAGAAACTCCAGGCTACAATGAACTTAGACTGGGTGAGGGTGTCCTAGTGTAAGAGATGCCGAGAAAACACCTGGATGCCTTGCCTTGGCATTCTCAGATGCCTGGTGTTCTCCGAGATGAATTCTCTGGCTATTGTATTATATTTTGACAGTAAACTCAGGGCTGACAAACTAAGGCAGTTCTCAAAGAAATTCAATTACTGAAATGTCTGACAGCTTGCTTTACTTCTTCCCAAAGTTCCCAAAGTCGCTTGCAGCATGTATAACATACTTTACACCGCATTTTATCAATAAAATAAGAATATACTATCAAAAGCTAAACATTTCAGTAACCAAACTTTCGATGGGGAAAAAAAAAGCAAGATAATTCTAATAAATTTTAAAATATTTACAATTTTTAATTGGGAGCCTCTTTGCTCTCTAATTTGTTCATGACAGGAGATGGAATACTAAATTGTTTCTGTCTTTAAGAAGGCTGAAATCTATAACACATTTATTGTTATGGAATTTGAAGTCACTAAATAGTTTGAATTTAAATGGTTGGCTCTTAAATTTTGGACTTTTTAAAAATATACTTTTGTTGACTTCAGAGAGGAAGGGAGAGGGAGAGAGGAGAGAGAGAAACATCAATCAGCTGCCTCTGCATGCCCCACACTGGGAGTCAAGCCCACAGATGTGCCCTGACCTGGAATCAAATTGTGACCTCCTGGTTTGTAGGTCAATGCTCAACCACTGAGCCATGCTGGCTGGGCAAATTTTGGAATGTTTTTCTTAGGAATAAGAATATTTCCATGAGTGCAATCACTAGAGTGAGTGGCCATCAGGGTTGAGTTCAAGTAGCTCTTGTATCATGTGACCCATTTCCTAAAACTGGGATAAACATGGGTGAGATAAAGCACACTTTGTGTGTTTATGCTATATATCATATATGTAAATTGAATTATTAATATGTAATGGTAAAAGAAACAGGATTATTGCACCTACTGACTGTTTATCTTAAAATTGGATTCTTTTCAACTAATTATAGCTCAAGATTGGGCTGTAAATAAATATAAGGGAGAAGGGATGGCATTCTATCTATCTTCCACCACTGTTCTGCCTAGGCCTACCTCCAGGGCGTGTTCAATAAAGACTCCGTTAAGGATGAGAGTTCTCTCTGTAGCATGCCTTAAAACCTACGGCTACATTTTACTCTGATTGCTAAGTTAGTCATTTACCATTTTCTTCTCTCCCCAGAGTTCTAACATCTGAAGAAAAAAATTAATTTTGTTCACAGGACAATTTTTTATCAAGTTAAGACTTAGAGATTTTCATCCTAGAATTCCAAAGATGGGCCTTTCTGAAACTAGATGCTGTCAGAAATTTAACCTATGTGTCCTTAATGATAATCTCGTTCAACATGAGAGATGTAAAATTAAATAAATAGCCAAAGTCAAGCATTTGTTAGAAAAACATGTACTTGTGTCCTACATTAACTCCTACATCCTCAAACACCACATGCAGTTTTAATCAAAAATAAAAACTACTCAGACACATCAGTTTTCAAATAACTACTGTTCTTTACACACATTTTAAACATAAACTTAGATAATGATCTTATTTCATGTGTATTTTCTTGAGAATACATTATGCAACCTACTTTCTATTATATTTCATAATCAAAAAATCCAACTCATGTTAGTAATATAATACTAATATGTATGCTTTATCAATGGCTCCAAGAAAATTTACAATAATCTATAGTTACATGAAATAGTGTAGAGTCTTTTGAACATCATGCATAACAAACTTTCCAGGATTCCTGCCCCATCCAGCCATGTATTTCTCTCCCTCCATCACTGCTTTCCCTGAAAAACCTCACCTGTGTTTAAAGTCCAGCTCTCTGCTCATACCACTGTAGCCCCTGAAAAGACACACCATGCAGTTGAATGGTTTGCTCTGCACTCAAAAACAGGCTGAACGAGAGAACTACAACAGCTTTGTATAGTGATACGTTTTCTTAGAAAATACTGTCTTCTTTTTTAGATGACCACTTCCTACCTTCTCTTTCCTCTTCCAACTGTTGAAATATTGTCACCCCTTCTTCTTCTCAGAACCTTGATTCTTTTCCCAAGAAAAGGTAATTGAACAGAATAAAACACCTGTATCCTCCACCTGAATATTGACCTATGTGCCACCAGCCACCTATGCACTGCGGTTGCTTTCTGCCACAGATGCTGGGCCAACTCAGATGCTTTTCCTTTCCCCTCTCCAAGGGGAACATAAAGGTTTCACCCTCCTGGGACTAATTCCCATGCATACATGGGCATAAATGTATTCCAGGAAGGAAGGGGGGAGGGAGGGAGGGAGGGAGGGAGGGAGGGAGGGATAGAGGGAGGGAGGGAGGGAGGAGAAGGAAATAGATGATTGATTGATAGATAGATAGATGATAGATAGATAGATAATAGATAGATGATAGACAAATAGATGATAGATAGATAATGTATAGATGATAGAAAGACAGATAGATGATAGATATAGATGATAGATAATAGATAGATAGATAGATAGATAGATAGATAGATAATAGATATAGATGATAGGTGATAGATAGATGATAGAGCTACCATCTTAAAAGCAAAGGTAAAACTGGTTCATGCTGGTGCCTTTTCTCTGTGCCCTCACATGGGACCAGGGGTGAGAGAGCTCCATGGGGTCTCTCCAGTGAATTAATCCCACTGATGAGGGTTCGCCCTCATGACCTAAGCATCAACTAAAGGCCCCATCTCGCAATACTACCACGCTTGGGGGTTCAACATGCGGCTTTTCGAGGACAAGCATTCACACCATAGCACTTTCTAAACACCGGGGTTGGGCAAAGTAGGTTTTCAGTTATTCATATGGAAAATACAATGATTAATAAATAACGATGCAGGAATAAACTCTGTGTCTGCATACTCACAGCTGTAAATACATTCTCGGCAGCCTCTATTATTTCTGGCTGTGATGTTTCCTGAATTCATATCTGTATATCCAGCTGTCTATGCAACATTCCCACTGTGTGTGGTAGTGCTCGGAGGATGTTTATTATGCATGAAGCTCTCTACCGAGTATCAAGTACTTTCCATTCACGTAACTCCCAAGCATTCTAGGATTTCTACCGATCTAAGCATGAGGACACTGAGCAGGGATAGTGAGAAACTTTCCCAAAACAGCATCAGGCAAGTGGTAGAGCTTGAACTTAAACCCAGATATTCTGGCTGGACAGCCTTGGTCTTTGTCTTGACGCTTTACTCATGTTTAATATATCAAAATGGAACCCTTGTAATTACCTCTCTAAATACTTTCCCTGGTCTCAGTAAGTGCTGTCTTCCTTCAACAGCTTTGGGGGAAAACACCAGGAATAATTTCAATCCTGACATCCATTTCAGCAAATCCAGTCATATGTACCTGAACATAATCCCGCAACTGGCCAGTCCTCGACCTCCGCTATTAGCATTCTGGTCAAAGTCACCACTGCCACTGCACTCTCGCCCTAAGATGTTTTTCTGAGCCAGGACTTGCTCTAATGAAGTCTGTTCTGAACAATGTAGTGGAGCTCCATCCAGTTTATTAAAGTTGGATGTTTCATCTCCACTGCTGAAATCCGCGAAGACTTCGCATCTTACCCAATGAAGCGTAAAGTCCTACCCAGAGCTAATAGTGCCTAAGAGACCTGACCCCTGAACCCCTGCCTCTTTGCTTGGTCTCTTCTGCCTTTTCTACACTCTTACTTGCTACCGTCTCAGGGCGTGAACTTGTTCTTTCTGCCTAAAAACTCTCACCAATCCTCATTAACTGCTTCCGGGCTCACTGCCCTTTTCAGAGCACACTTCCTACAGAGGTGCGCCATCCTGCTCCTGCTCCCATGGATGGGACTTATAAAACAGATCGCCATCATGTGCACATTACATTGGTTTTGTTTATATATTTATCATCAGTTCCCATGTCCCCAGTTAGAAGAGAAATTCATTAGACGACAGATTTTTTTATGTGGTTTTGTTCAGTGTTGAACCCCCAAAGTCTAAAATAATGCCTGCCACATGGTAGATGCTTGATTAATATATGCCACATGAATCATATGTGAACCACACCCCATCCTAATGAAGATTCCATGTCCTAAAATTTTAAGAGAAGAAAAAGGGTTACATTCAGCTTTGGGTTATACTTAGATCTTCTTTTCTCACAAACTATAGTTTCCCACTGACCAGAAACCAATTTTGAGTCCTTTGGTGGCAAAATATAAAGAAAAATAATCTATAAAACAATGAGACAAACAAAAAAATGTATAAATGTACTGGTGGACTACAGTATAACATGCAGTTTTAACCTGTGTCTGTAGGAATAAAGCACTGACACCTAAGCCATGGAATACAGCCGAGTCCTCAATACTTATAACAAAGGAATTGCTTTTCTCCGCAGCCTTCTCTAACTTGAAATTTGAGGCCTGAACAACACATCACCGAGTGGACACTGTGAATTTCTCCACATACAGGAATGTTATTTCTGGCAGGTGGTCATTTCATTTCTGCTACAAATGTTTTAGTCATGAAGAACTCACTACATTAACATGAAACCAATCCCATTACTGGACAGTTATCATTATCTGAGAGATTTGTCTTTTATCAACACTAATGCTGCCTCCTGGTCACTTCTTTTCCCAAGGGCTTAATTTGCTACACGACACCTAATTATTATAAACAGAACTGTTCAGGTATTTGACTATATTTAACATTTTCTTTTTAACTTTTTAAAGCAGACCTAACTCCTTCCTTTTTTCACATGATGTTAGGTTTACATACTCTTTAACTAAGTTACTTTCTATGGACGCTACTAAATTTAGTTAGCATCTCTGTACTCAGTTGCCCAGTGTCCGCTGCAAAGCCTCTTGACAATAAACATGTAAATGTGCTCATCCACACTGGCCGGGAGGTGATCTCACACCCTGAAAGGCAAGCAGTCGGCTCTGCATTCACCAGCCAGAAGCTGAGTAACTTTCTTCTGAATTTAAAATGTGGCACGAGACAAACAGATGTGTGCAAGGGTGGGGCTAGGGACTTGCAGGGACAGGTTCCATAGAGTGGTGGAGCTGAAGGGTACAAAGAAGAGATCATATGCACAGTATAATGAATACAGACAACAATAGTGCACTGTATTATGGACTGTGATAAATACCACTGCATCACCAATCCTATTGCAATATATAAACATATCAATGTTTTTTAAAAAGCACGTTCTCACTCTGTGACCTGAGAATTCTATTCATTAAAAGCTGTCCAATGTTAGGAGACTGGCCCTGTCACAGACACCTCCTTCTTGGGGGAGGAGAGCTGGGACACATATGAGACACAGACCCATGGTGGCGAAGGGCACTACTCATGACCCTGCCTGCTCATGTGAATGAAAACCACTGGAGCAGATGTGGTTGAAGACGTTACACACATGACTTCAGAGGTGTGGCAGGTGTCGGAAGAATGCAGGACAGATGCCCCGAGGACCAGAGGACCAGCTGGGCTTGTCAGGCCAAACCAGACTCATGGCTTCTTCAGCTTAGAGAAGAAACCGTGTCAAGCAGACAGTCCCTTCTACAGATGAACCATTATCCACTGGGCTCCACTGCCTTAGGTCCAGCCACTAGCTCACTGAACGTGCCAAACTTATACCAACTGTCTTTCTGGATTAAGGGCTTAAGTTCTTAACTAAAACAATGAAACAACTGGAAAATAAGCAGATTAAAAAAAATCATTGTTCCCTATGCAGGATGGTTGAAAAAAGATCACAGAAATGAAAGAGCCAAACTAGGAAATTCTTGTAAATATTTCGGAAAAAGTGTTTAAAAGCAACATACAGTAGTTATACTGAGTTTTATAGAGAAGATGTATAATAAGGCCAAAAGACCCGTGGTTCTATAGCTATTCAAACCATATTGAAAAAAATCAATAAGTTATCAAATGATTAATAAGTTATTCCCAATGATTTGACCTATTTGAAATAACTTAATTTTCAGATTTTTCAAAGATAGCGCTCCAGAAATAAAGACTGATCGTATTTGTGCATATATGCGAAAAGTCTTAAATTGAATATCAGAAAAACAAATCTACCAAGGTATTTAAAAAATAGACCGTGAACAAACTTAGGTTTTTCCAGAGGAGTAAAGATCATTCAACACTGAGAAATCTATGCATGTATTTAACTCCATTAACAGGGTAAAGAAGAATGAACTTAGTCGCATGCTTTTAGGTATTGAAAAAGGCATTTAAATATTCAACATCCATTAGTATTTTAAACTATAATAGGAAAAAAGATAATTTCTTAACTTTATAAGAATATGCATTAAGAAATATAAAGCCAAAATCTTGCTTAAGAAATGTAATACTAAATACATTCTCATTACAGTCAGGAATAAAATATATAGTTATAACTCATTATTTCAGTTTGCATTATATCAGGACAATGCTCTAACTGACCAGGGCAGCAGTAATATTATTATGGTTTTTTCATCTAGCAGAGATCACGCTAAATAATATGTATAAAAGACAATACAAATGTAAAAGCTAGTGTGATGAAAGAAGCCAAAAAATTAAACATTTATGTTCTAGCTCAGTGTTTTATCCTCTTAATGTTGTCTTCTTAAAATGAAGTATGTTTTAATATTTCTCTATAAGCCTTCAACTTTATAAAACTTTTCTTCTTTTCACATTTGACCTAAATTCTATATAAATCTTTAATTATATAGACACAATGACCAAGACAAATGCAAAGAATGCCTGACATGTAAGAAAGAAGTTTGCATGCCTGGCCTGGTGGCTCAAAGTTGGACCATTGTCCTGTACAATAAAAGATTGCTGGCTCAGTTCCCACTCAGGACACATACCTAGGGTGTGGGTTCAGTCCCCCGCTTAGGGCATGACACATGCAAGGTAACAAATAGATGTTTCTCTCTCATATCTGCATTTCTCACTTTCCTTCCGCCCTCTAAAAATGAATGAACATGTGAATACCTTCCAGTACTTATACTATCATATAACTTACACTATAAGAAATCTTTAATTCATGGTTACTTTAATAATTTGTTTTTTAATGGTTAATTATTGCTTTGTATCACATTTTTAACAAAAGAAGTTTGCACTCAAGGAGTTTACATTTCAAGATATTAGCATTTTGGTTGTCAGCAACCCCATCTACTTCCTCTACAGAAAGGTCAAATTTTACATTTCACATCCCCATCTCTACACTTTAAACATTATTTTGACTATATTGCAAACAACATATAGGAAAAAATAAAAGTTGGTTTAATGAAAAGTTCTAAAAGTTCAGGGGTATTTTTAAGGTGTCAAGTAAATGTTTATATCAGCATTCTTTCCTTCCTTACATCCTAGTTACTAGTATTAAATCAATATAGGTAACAGTGTTTCCTAAAGTACCATCAGATCACTTCCTGGTCGAGGCAGGTGAGAAACTAACTCCAGACCTGGTCCTGTTATGATGCAAAGCATCAGTCCCCGTGTGTCTCCCTCTTCCCACCTCTTCATTGTGTCAGATGGACTTTAAATGTGTCCAGGAAATAATCAAGAGAAAGGAAAATAGTGTTTCCTACAATGTTCTATCAACCAATGATCCATATCGATCCCACTTCCTCCTTTTCTTTTCTTTTTCTTTCTTAAAAAAAAATATATATTTTGTTGATTTTTTTAAGCGAGGAAGGGAGAGGGATAGAGAGTTAGAAACATTGATGAGAGAGAAACATTGATCGGCTGCCTCCTGCACAACCCCTACTGGGAATGTGCCCGCAACCAAGGTACAAGCTCTTGACCGGAATCAAACCTGGGACCCTTCAGTCCACAGGCCGATGCTCTATCCACCGAGATAAACTGGTCAGGGCTCCTTTTCTTAAATTGATCTTCCCTTTCCAAGAAGAAGGATAAAAATTTATGTTATGAAATTTGCATCATAATAACCTTTATGGAGGACAAAATTACGGTAACAAAAAATTAGGCAACAGATTAAAAATCAAATTTACTATCTACGCATCTTCCTATTTTTTCCTGCTTGACTATTAGGCATAAAAAGCCAAATGATGATTTAAAATCTAAGAAAAAATTTTAATCTCAACCGCATTATGAGGAAACTTTGCAAAGATGTGTACATAATAGTGTTTCAATTTATTTTTAGATAAGATGAAAGATGTATCGCAAGACTAGAGCATGCCTAGTCTTAAATTTAAAAAAATGACATTCTAAGAAACATATTTCAATGGAAGCATGTATTGAATTGTAATCATATTCTCCCTCAAACAATAGGAAAATAACAGCAGAGCAAAAATTACTGTGTCAGGGATTACACCACTGCATACGACAGAAAATCGGCAGTTAACAGGTGAGCGACCCAAAGTCAAAGCTAAATTGTTTTATTTTTTTTTTAATTTATCTTTATTGTTCAGATTATTACAGTTGTTCCTCTTTTTCCCCCCATAGCTCCACTCCTCCCAATTCCCACCCCAACCTCTGACCTTGCCCCCCCCATTGTCCTCATCCATAGGTGTACAATTATTGTCCAGTCTCTTCACGCATCCCCAACACCCTTAACCCCCGAAAATTGTCAGTCC
>PVJC01032300.1:0-20028 GCA_004026665.1 Murina feae
CCTTGAGCATAGAGCAAAACAGACCATGTCTATCCACTCTTTTTCATGACAGAATTTCAAATATTTGAAGAGCACATTCATATTTTTTCCAAGTGTTCTCACCCAAATTTCAAGAAAAAAGCAAGATCATCCTACAGAAGGTGATCAAAGGTCTCTCGTCATTTCTTGCCCAGGGTACTTAAGTAGTCTCCAATTCATTATTTTTTTTTCCAGACTCCAATCCATCCTTCTAAAATGCAAATCTGATTTTGTCACACTTCCCGCTGTTCATCCTTCAGTGGTCTCTGATCACCTCCTGAATTGTTTCCAATTTTCTGCATAGAAAGACCTTTCAGGATCTGACCCTGACAAATCCTGTCAGATTTCTAAGCACACAGCCCACTAGAAGGTCCTCACAAGAACTAGCCTACCTTTGTTTATGCCTGGGACACTCCACCTTAGAGATTAAGCTTGACCATCCTGTGTTTGTTTCCTATTGCTGCCATAACAAATATCACAAAGTTTGTGGCTTAAAACAACACAACTTTATTATCTTACAGTTCTGGAAATTATAGATCTAAAAATAGATGTTCCTCCTCCTTTACATATGGTTCTATAACATCTTGATAGGTGGTATATGCCTCTATAGTTGACAACATTAAATTGCATCATACAGGTTCTATTCTGCATGTTCCACAGGCTCAAACTACTGGAGAGCAGGCTGTGTCTTATTCCCTTTATTATTCACTGAATCTAACACAATGCCTGGCACAAAACACACCCTCAGTGTATCTTGGCAAATTAATTATCCATTTGATAAAACTCACAAGAGACAGTGTTCTTCTTATTTATTTTTTCATTCACATTGTCATTTCCCTTAAGTCAAATACCACTAGAAAGTCTACTAGTTAAACAGATTGTATTTATTATTCATTGAAGTAAGTGCTAACAGATCATGAGTAATCCTGGCGTGTTTTAGTAAGAGAGTGGTAGAAAAAAAATTTATCATAGGTTTGGCAGGGTGACTTAAAAAAAGTCTAAGAAAGCAAGAATTTGCTATAAATTAGATGTAGTCAGAAAGCAGGGACAATTCTATTATTGGAAATCTCAATAAATCTTGTGAATAGGAAGAGAGGCAAAAGGATAAAGCTGCAATTGGTAAAGAAGTAGCAGCCACTCATCTTGGCCAAAAGAGGGAGCAAGTGACTGGTATTGTGTGGGTAGCATTTGTATTCATTTATGCTGACAAAATTATGCAGCAGCTTTGCTTTGTCTCATTTTACCATGGTCTCAGAGTAACCTTGTCTGTGGTTGGTATTCTATGACATTTTTTATGCCTAACAGGAGAGTAACGTGGTCTACCTGTGAGTCCAGGCCAGCCTCTGTATGTCTAAGGCAGCTCTTTTTTTTCTTTCTCAACATACTTCTTCAATACCCTATTTGATATGGCACCAAGAGCCACAGTGCTAGGTTTGTTAGGCACTGGATGTACAACAGTGAGCAACACTGACTTGGTCCCTGCTCTCATGGAGCTTACATTCTACAGGTGAGGCTGATATTCTGAATGACTGGGTACTTGGCTGAGAGTTCTGCAGCAAGTGAGTGCAGGACCAGGAGCTGAACATAGTTTGTCTAACTCTGTCCTTCTGAGACTCAGGTCATCTGTTCTTATCCACAGGATTTTTTTAAAAAAAATAAACTATTCATTTTACATCAACCTTAGTTCCATTTTCTGCGTAAGAGACTGAGGAAGAGAGAAACCAAGATGGCGGCATAGGTAAACACCGGAATTGCAGCCATGCACAACTATTTCAAAATCACAAGGGAAAGAAAAAATGGATGCCACCCAGAACCACAGGAAGGCTGGCTGAGTGAAAATTCTACAACTAGAAAGAAACTGAGACTCAGAGGAGGTGCGGAAGCAAAGTATGGATGTACGGAGGCGTGCGAGCAGGGCTCGGGGAAAGGGCTGGTGCTGGAGAACGCAGTTCTTTTTCAATCCGGAGGGAGCCACAAACTCCCAGTGGCTCTGAAGTCCAGTTCCAGGCAAGTTTCTGGGGACCCAGATGCTTACCCAGAGCGGCTGGACTGACTGGCACCAGGAGGAAATCCAAAGAGGGTTTCTCTCAGTGTAGCTTGCAGCAATTACCATGGGACTCAGAGACCCAGTGTTTCTTAGTGTAGGGCTGAGAATTGGCCATAGCTGGTTTTTCCACCCTGTAGACTCCCTGAGGCCCCGCCCCTCCCAAGCTTCCCACAGAGGCTTTTGCATATAAAAGGCTGAGTAGCTTCAGGCAAAGACTAAAATAGTACCTCCTTAGAGACACAAGAGCCAGCTTCACCCAGTGGTCAGAGTGGGACCATCCTAAATATAAGTCCTCATATTCACAAGGGACACACTCAGGGTAGATGCAGTGAGCACCAAAGCCCCACTGAAACAACTCTTGCCCCATAAGGGTGTCTCCAGCAAAGAAGTTCTCCCACCATAGACACAGCTGACTCTCATAACCAAGTGGCTTAGAGGTTAATTCCTCTCAGTGACCTAACACAGAAAGGCCACTCTATCAACCCAGGGAAGCAGCCAAAATGCGGAGACAAAGGAACAGATCACAAATGACAGAAATGGAGGAAAGCAAACAACTGAATATAGAGTTCAAAACCACAGTTATAAGGTTTTTCAAGAATTTTCTAGAGACTGCCGATAAATTTAGTGAGACCCTCGAGGATATGAAAAAGAACCAGCTAGAAATTAAGCATACACTGACTGAAATAAAGAATAATATATAGAGATCCAGCAGCACACTAGAGGATCACAAGAATCAAGTCAAAGATTTGAAATGTGAAGAAGCAAAAAACACCCAATTGGAAAAGCCAGAAGAAAAAAGAATCCAAAAATATAAAGATAGTGTAAGGAGCCTCTGGGACAACTTCAAGCGTACCAATATCAGAATTATAGGGATGCCAGAAGAAGAGAGAGAGCAAGAGATTGAAAACATATTTGAAGAAATAATGACAGAAAACTTCCCCCACTTGGTGAAAGAAATAGACTTCCAAGTCCAGGAAGCACAGAGAATCCCAAACAAACGAAATCCAAAGAGGATCACACCAAGACAAATCATAATTAAAATGCCAAGAGCAAAAGACAAGGAGGGAATCTTAAAAGCAGCAAGAAAAAAGCAATTTGTTACCTACAAGGGGGCACCCATATAACTGTCAGCTGCTTTCTCAACAGAAACTTTACAGGCCAGAAGGGAGTGGCAAGAAATATTCAAAGTAATGAATACCAAGAACCTACAGCCAAAATTACTTTATCCAGCAAAGCTATCATTCAGAATTGAAGGTCATATAAAGAGCTTCACAGACAAAAAAAAAGCTAAAGAAGTTCAACCAGTATTATATGAAATGCTGAAAGGTATCCTTTGAGAAGAGGAAGAAGAAAAAGTAAAGATAAAAATTATGAACAACAAATACATATCTATCAACAAGTGAACCTAAAAATCAAGTGAATAAAAAATCTGATGAATAGAATAAACTGGTTAATAGAATAGAATCAGAGGCATAGAAAGGGATTGGGCTGACAATTTTCGGGGGGAAAAGGGTGTTGGTGCGGGAAGAGACTGGACAATAATCGCACACCTATGGATGAGAACATCGGGGGTGGGGGGGTAAGGACAGAGGGTGGGGTGGGAACTGGGAGGAGGGGAGCTATGGGGGGAAAAAAAGAGGAACAACTGTAATAATCTGAACAATAAAGATTAAAAAAAAACCTTCTTCTAAAAAAAAAAGAGTCTGATGAAGAACAGCTTAAAACCATTCAGTGGTTATTTCTAATTAAACAAGTTTGGATATCAGAAAAAAGTACTTTCTAAAATTTTTGAGTGTGTAGCTGATGAACTTTAGAATACTTTTCAGTTAGTTAAACCATGATCTTTCAATTAATTATAAAAAGTAGTAATATTAAAAAACAAAAAAACAAAACAAAAACAAAAAAGGTAGTAATATTGAAGAAATAATCCAAGAAATGTTTTCAGACTCTAAGGAGATGAAATTCACAGATTGAAAAGGTCCAACATATTCTCATCAAAATGGATAAAAATAGACACCCACCTATTTTTAGATTGTTATGCTGAGGTTCAGGATGCTGGTGATGAAAGAAAGATCCTGGAAGCTTCCAGGGAGAATAAAATAGGTCACATACAGCGGACTATGATCAGAACAGCTTCAACCTTCTCACCTTCTCAAGAATAACACCAGAAACAAGAAGGCAATAAAGAAATAGTTTGAAAATTGTGAAGGAAAAGTATTTCCAACCTTAAATTCTAGTCTAGGCCAAACTATCAATAAAGTGTGAGTGGAGAATAAAGATCTTTCATTGGCACCCTTCTGAGGAAGTTACTGACAGATCTAAACCAAGAGAAATTCAATGGAGGAAATGGCCTTTTCAACAAATGGTGCTGCAACAAGTCGATGTCCATCCACAAGCAAAAAGTAAACCTCCTCAGCTTAAGTCTGACACTTCCTATAAAAATTAACTCAAAATGCATCACAGATTTAAGATAAAATGTAAAGCTATGAAACTTTTACAAAAACTTGGGAGAAAATCTCTGTGATTCAAGAGTAAGGAAAGAATTGTTTTATATTTGACTCCAAAAGCATCATCCATAAAAGGAAAACTTGGTAAGTTGATTTTAAATGATCAAGATTTAAAGATTTGCTCTGTTGAACGACACTGTTAAGAGGATAAGAAACCAAGCTACTGAGTGGGATAAAATATGTGCAAACTGTAACTGCTGGAAACCTTGGTTACTCTGAAAGGTCAGAGCTATGCACCCATTAAGTTGAAACATTGTTAGTTAAAGCAAACCCCACCTGTTAATTACATGTAAATTCTTGCTTGGAATTTCCTGCTAAGGATATGGGTGTTTTTCTAAAAGACTCAATAAAAGGCTGGTGAGGCCCAGGCACCAGTGGCAGTCTCATCCACTAGAGGTAGACTCCACGCCTGGTCCCCCAGTTTCCAGATTGATTCTCTTCTAGTCTCTCTCTCTTCATTTTGTGTGCAGCCTCCTCCAGAACTCAAACCCTGAGTAGGAACCCTGAACCACGCTGGACGTGTAAGGGGCTCCCACATGTAACCACCAAAGGAGTAGTACTTTATTTTAAAATACATTTTTTACTGATTTCAGAGAGACGGGGAGAGGGAGAGAGATAGAAATGTCAGTGACAAGAGAGAATCATTGACCGGCTGCCTCCTGCACGCCCCACACTGGGGATTGACCCTACAACCCGTGATGGCTGGGCAGGACTAGTATCTTAAATACATAAAGATTTCTCAAACATGGGGAAAAAATCTATTTAGAAAATGGGCAAACAACATGGAGAGACATTGCACTGAAGAGGATTTCAAATAATCAGATAGGAAGATGTTTAATGTCATTAGCCAGTAGGGGTATGCAGATTGAAAGCACAATGAGCTATCACTACCCATCTATCAGAATGGCTAACGTAGAAAGTAGTGATAACACCATATGCTGGCAAGGATGCCAAGAAACTGGATTGCTGATACACTGCTAGAGGGTATGTACAATGGTAAAGCCATTTTACAATTTGACAGTTTCTTTAAAAACTAAAAATGCAATTACCATACAATCTAGCCATTGTACCCCTAGCCAGTTATCCTAATGAAATGAAAACTTATGTTCACATAAAAACCTGTACACAAATGTTTATAGCAGCTTCATTTGTTGTAGATAAAATATCTCAGGTATCTTTCAATGGATGAATAATTAAACAAACTGTATTACATCCATACTATGAAATACCATTCAGCAACAAGAAGTGAACTATGGTATTGTACAAACAACAACCTGCATGAATCTCCAGAGAATTATGTAGGGGGAGAAAAAAAGCCAATTCCAAAAAATTACATACTGTATCATTCCATTTACATAACACTAGAGGCCCGGTGCACCAATTTGAGCATGGGTGGGGTCGCTTGGACTAGCTGGTGATCAGAGCTGATTGGGGCCAGCCAGCTGAGGGGGAGGAACCATGGAAGGTTGGCCCACAGTGGGAGGTTGGCTGTGGGAGTACACGGACCACCAGGGGTAGCTCCTACATTGAACATCTGCCCCCTGGTGATCAGTGACGGAATGACCGGTGCATGAAATTTGTGCACTTGGGGAGGAGGTGGGTTCCTCAGCCCAGCCTTCCCACTCTCACATATGGGGAGCCCTCAGGGTGTGTCCTACTGACAGCTTAGGCCCGCTCCCTGCTCCCCTTGGGGAGCGGGCCTAAGCCGCAGTCTGGCCTCTCTTTGTGAGAGGCGACCAGGCTAATCAGGGGAAGCCACCAGCCCTATCACACCGCTGCTGCAGCCACTGCCGGTCACCGCAGCCACCAAGGTATTTTCATCAACACGGACTCCAGTCCCTTCACCATGAAGAAATGACAACTTTCTTTAGGCATTTTCAAGATGTGTCTTTCATAGGATATGACATTTCTTTCTTTTTTTTATCCTCAACTGAGGATATGTTTCCATTGATTTTTAGGGAATGTGGGAGAGAAGGGAAAAACAGAGAGAAACATCAAAGTGAGAGGAACACTTTGATTGGTTGCCTTCTGCATATGCCCTATCCTGGGCCCTGGCCAGGGAGAAGCCTGCAACTTAGGTACATGCCTTTAGTCAAAATTGAACCCACACCCTACAGTCAACAGGCTGAGGCATTATACACTGAGCCAAACCGGCTAGGGCAGGATATGACATTTCTTAGTCTTCCAAAATGAAGGTGGACCTTCATTTTTTCTCCAGGAGTGTGGTCAAAAAACCCTAGATCACCTTTAGGGATTCTTATTACCCAAGTTACTAAGAATATGACCAGTGGCATACAGGGAGCTTAGCCAAAGAGCGGTAAGAAAAGGTGTTTCCTCTGTAGTTCACTCCAATCACCAGCTCCACCCCTGCCCCTCCAATCCCAGCTCCACCCCTGCCCATGTCTGTAACCTCTGGCCGAGGATGCAGGCCTGGGCAGGGGACCCCCAGACCCCTGAAATTGCCGGCTCCGACCCCTCTGATCACTGGCTTTGCCCCTGCCCAGGCCTGCAGTCTCTCTGCCTGAGGCTGCAGGCCTGGGCAGAAGACGCCCAAGCCCCTCTGATCGCTGGCTTCAAAGAGCCCAGGCCTCTGTGATCACTGGCTCTGATCCTGCTCCCTGCCATCTCCAGCTCTGCCCTTGCCCCACTTGCAGCCTCTGGCCAAGGCTACAGGCCTGGGCAGGAGACACTCAGGCCCCTCCGATTGCCAGCTCCACCCTTGCCCCACTGCAGCCTCTGGCCAAGACTATAGGCCTGGGCAGGGGACCCCCAGACCCTGCTTTGCTGGCTCCACTGGTGCCTAGACCCCTGCGATTGCAGGCTCCACCCCTACCCTTCCGATTGCTGGCTCTGCAGAGCCCAGTCCCCTGCAGTCTCCAGCCTTGCCCCTGCCCCCTCAGATCACCGGCTCCACCCTTGTCCATGCCTCAGGCCTCTGCCAAAGACCCTGCCCCCCAGCCCCCTCTGATCACCTGTTCTGCCCCTCCGGCCCCTGCCTCCCCCACCACCTGCCTGGCTAACAGGCCTGACCACTTCAGTGGCGGGGCTGAGCTGGACTGGATGCCGCCATCTTGTGACTATGGGCACCACCATCTTTGTGATGGAGTGAAACCTAATTTGCATATTACTCTTTTATTATACAGGAGAGAGAGAGAGAGAGACAGACAGACAGATTAGAAGACCAGCATATGAAATTCATGCACTAGTATGGTCCCTAGGCCTAGCTTGTGATTAGAGCCATCTTCCCCAGCTGCCCACAGTTTGCCCAGCCTCCACCACCACCCATCCTTGGTTCCCTGTTCACCATTGGGTGATCAGAACCTGCTAGAAACCAAGAGGTTGGCCGTTCCTGCCTGCTCACTGGCCCCACCCCTGCTGCAGGTCACCTTCTGTGTGTGGGGCAACTAGCGGAGCAGTGGCCTTGCCTGGCACCACCCACATCCCCCACCACCATCCCTGGCTCCCCGTTTGCCATTGGGTGATTGGAGCCTGCTGGCCGGGGAAAAGGACTGAGAGGTGGTCAGTGCACCTCATAGTGACTGGCTAAGTGGTCATTCTGGTTATTCTGCCATTAGGGTCAATTTGCATATTACCCTTTTTTTGTATAGGACCAGAGGCCTGGTGCACTTGGGGGGGTGGGGGAGCTGTCCCTCAGCCCAGCCTGCACCCTCTCCAATCTGGGACCCCTAGGGGGATGTCTGACTGCCAGTTTAAACCAGCAGTCAGACATCCTTTTCACAACCTGGGACAGCTGGCTCCCAACCGCTCACCTGCCTGCCTGCCTGCCTGCCTGCCTGATTGCCCCTAACTGCTTCTGCCTGCCAGCCTGATCACCCCCTAACCACTCCCCTGCAAGGCTGGTTACCCCCAACTGCCCTCCCCTCAGGCCTGGTCCCCCCAATTGCCCTCCCCTGCTAGCCAGCTTATGGTGGCCATCTTATGACCACATGGAGGTGGCCATCTTTGACAACATGGGGGAAGCCATCTTGTGTGAGGGTGTGATGGTCAATTTGCATATTACCTCTTTATTATATAGGATTACATAGGATAGAGACCCGGTACATGCGTAGGGGCTGGCCAGCCTGCCCATATCAGTGCCCGAATTGGGGTAGGGGTCCCCGCTGGGGGGCAGGGTGGGCCAGGGAGAGGGGCTGCGGCTGTTCTGGTCATTCTGCCATTTTGGTCACTGGTCTTTTATTATATAGGATTCTTGAAATGACAAAATTAAAGAGCTGGAGAATGGATTAATGGTTGCCACAAATGAAGAAAGAGGGAAAGGGAAAGAATTCATTGCAGCTATGCAGAGACAACATGAAGGATCTAGTGCTGATGGAAATGTTCGGTATTTTTACTGTATCCATGTCAATATCTCAGTTGTGATCTTGTATTATTGCTGTACAAGATGTTGTCTTTGGGGGGGGGGGGAACAGGTTAAACTGTTCAGGAATTTCTGTTTTCTTTCTTACAATGGCATGTGAATCTACAATTATCAAAAACTTTTTAAAAGTTTGATTTTTTTCAGATGTGGGGCAAAGTTTTCTGTTTAAGGAAAGCAACTCCATGGTTTTATTTTTTGTAATTTTTTTCACAAGGCTTCAACACTTTGGTCTTCATCCTTGGTTGGTTGGTTGGTTGGTTGGTTAACCCCATCCACATTCTACTTCTCCCCAGTCTCCTCGGCAGCAGGTTAAAATGGGAAGTATATTGGGCAATCTTCCAGGAAAAATTTAGCTTTCTGAACAAAAGGGCACAGACTAGGTGAGTATGCCATTTTGCTCTCACTCTTTCCTCCTTTGCCTTTTGTCTGCTTTCTGTCTAGAATGCAAAAGTGATACTTGGAGGTACAGCAGCTACCTCCTAACTATAGGCAACAAGCAATAAAGGCAAATGCCATTGTGCTGATGTGACAGAGAGCTAGAAAGAGCTGTCCACTTCAGAGTTCTGCCTATTTAAGAAAAGGCCACTTTATTGGTTTAAGCCACTATTGGCCAGGTTTTCTATTAATTGTAACACGTTTCTATCAGATTCCTCACTCACAGGAGATTCTCATCAGGGCTGATATGTGTTGCCTATCAATAAAACTATTTATTGTAAGGATAAAAAGCATGACAACTATTTAATATTCTTTGTGTGTTTCAGAAACCAAATTGATGATACTGTCTTTCCTTTTCTTCTTTCTCTACGGTATTTTGTGTTTCTTATTCCCCTCAGCTTGGCCTGAGTTTGTATTATAATCAGTCTCTCGCTCTCCTAATTGAATTGGGCTTTTGTTGTAGCTGGCTCAGAATTATTTTAAAGGTGTTCCTAAGCCATTCCAGCCCCGGGCAGTCGCTCCCTTCTTTGACCTGGCAGTACTTAGTGTCTGCACCTGGGAGTTGCAATTCATCATGCACTGCCTTGTGACATTTCTCTTACAGCTGTCACAGAGTAATCGATGTTTAGTGCTGGAGGGGACATTAAAGATCATCCTCTCCAGCCACCTCAGCCCACGTGAATTGTAACTTAACTCCTGGATTTTTCTTATCTCCTCATGGGTTTACAGCTTATCATCCCAACAAGATCTCAATGTCCTAGAGTCAAAGAAATGTTGCCAACGTTTGGTTCTATTCAATAAACCAATTGTATCTTTATTGTTCATCTGCCACATTCCATATTTTCATCTGAGCCTAGCAGATTTTTTAATTTGGAGTTTGAAGCCTTTCAGTGGCATTACTTCTTTGCAGAAGCTCCTTAATGCTCAATTGGTGATTAAAATGCAAGTGTAATTTTCCTTTAGTGCCTTTGCTATTGTTTAGGTAACAAGAAAAATATTAGGTAACCAGGTTTGAAGAGTCCAATCCTATAGCTGTCATTCATCTCCAATATAAACCACATTTGATTTTTAACATTTATAGATAGTCTCTTCATTTTTAAAAAATTTACATTTCTGTGTTTTAAAAAGAGCTTGGTCATAATTTTAGAAGCATGCTTTTAATTAATGTACATGTTATTTTTGGGAACATAACATTTTGAATCTGTACTGCTTAAATCTATGAACTTAACTCTGTACTGCAGTGAATATCAATTTTTTTTTAAAAGCCTTAGCTGGCTTGGCTCAGTGGATAGCGCATCAAGCTGCAAACTGAAGGGTCCCAGGTTTGGTTCCTGTCAAGGGTACATGCCCAGGTTGTGAGCTCAATCCCCAGTAGGGAGTGTGTAAGAGGCAGATAATCAATGATTCTCTCTCATCATTGATGTTATAATCTCTCTCTCTCTTTCTTGCTCTCTTCCTTTCTCTCAGAAATCAATAAAGATATATTTTAAAAAATATATATCATAAGCCATGATAATTGGTTGCACATGACTAAAATTTTAACAAAAATAAAAAAAAACTTAAGTTAATAAATGTGTCTAACTAGAGGCCCGGTGCACAAAAATTTGTGCACTCAGGGGGGTTCCTCAGTCCAGCCTGTGCCCTCTCATAGTCTGGGACCCCTTGAGAGATGTCCACCTGCTGGTTTAGGCCTGCTCCCCAGGCGATCAGGACTAAGATGGCAGTCAGACATTCCTTTGGCAGCCGGGAGCCCTCAGGGGATGTCCACTTGCCATCAGGGAGCAGGCCTAAGATGCAGTCGGACATCCTTAGTGCTGCTGAGGACGCAGGAGAGGCCCTCCCACCACTGCCATTGCTGTATTGGCAGCCGTCAGCCTGGCTTGTGGCTGAGCAGAGCTCCCCCTGTGGGAGTGCACTGACCACCAGGGGCAGATCCTGGTGGTCAGTGTGTGTCATAGTGACCAGTCATTCCCAGTGGTTCTGTTTTTAGGGTCAATTTGCATATTATCCTTTTATTATATAGGATAAAGGCCTGGTTTATGGGTGGGGGCCAGCTGGTTTGCCCTGAAGGGTGTCCTCAATCGGGGTGGGGGTCCCTCTGGGGTTCCTGGCCAGCCTGGGTGAGGGGCTGAGGGCTGTTTTCAGGCTGGCCACATCCCCTTCAGGGAGGGGGGTCCTGTTGGGGTGCCTGGCCAGCCTGGGTGAGTGGCTAATGGCTCTTTGCAGGCTGGCCACATCCTCTTCAGGGAGGGGGGTCCTGTTGGGGTGCCTGGCCAGCCTGGGTGAGGGGCTGAGGGCTGTTTGCAGGCTGTCCAAGCCCCCCAGCAGGCACCCTCAACCCATGAGGGTGGGGCCATCCTGGGTGAGGGGCTGATGGCTGTTTTCAGGCTGAACACAGCCCCCAGCACCCAAGCTCCCAGCAAGATTGGCTGGAAGCAGGTATCTGGGATTTATTTATCTTCTATAATTGAAACTTTGTTGCCTTGAGCGGAGGCCACAGCCTGCCTAAGCCAGTAGCTTCCTCCATCGCCGGGGCAAGGAAACCTCCTGTTTGCTACAGCTCTGTGGCTTCTATAATTGAAACTTTGTTGCCTTGAGCAGAGGCCACAGCCAGCTTAGGCAGGCAGCTTCCTCCATCACCAGGGCAATGAAGCCTCCTGTTTGCTCTAGCTCTGTGGCTGCTGGCCGACATCTTGGTTGGGTTAATTTGCATATAGTCGCTCAGATTGGTTGGTAGGCATGGCTTGGCTGGTGGGCGTGGCTTGGGATGTGGTGGAGTGACACAATTAGCATATTACTCTTTTATTAGATTAGATAAGCTCCTATGTGTCACGGTTACCCAGGCTTCTAGTCATGCAAATGATTATACCCTAAGCATAAGCCTTGAAGGGAAGGACTATACATTGTATACCTTTGTATGCACCAGGTCTCATACAGGAGAGTCCAATAAATATTTGAAAGATGAATAAATGAATGAATATGTTTCCTTTAAGGTGATTCATTCATCTTTGAGTTTCTTTAAGCACAAGGTTTTGCTTAAAATAGAGAAAATTTACTGATTGTATGAGTGTTCAAAAGAGGAAAGGGAAACGTCTCCTTTCTTACCGGGCTACACTATTGTTCTAGGTATCATGGAATTTGCATTTTCTAGCCCACTTGTCACTATCAATTATTGATTGCCAAGGGCTCCGGCAAACTAAATGTCCCCTATGCACCAACCATTCCACCCCTGACCCTTGCCTTTTCTTTGAACCTATAACAATTTGCTAAAGAGTTGCTACCTGTTTTAAAGGTTAGGATGATGTATTCTTTGATAATGAGGAGGGGAAAAAATTAAGAAATCTAACTTGTATGGATTCTGTTCATATTTTCTCTTCTCCCACTTCATTTATAAAGGAGCTTGTAATATCAGGGAGGTTTCTAACTGGGGCACCATACCAAATCCAATTTATGGAACTTTTTGACAGCCTAACATTTAAAAATCCACTGGTTTTTAAACAATGTAATTAATTGATCTACTACATTATATTCTTAGTGACAAGCAAGAAAAAAACTGACTCAGGCTAATTTAACAGAAAAGAATTTGTGAACATGCTCTTGGTCAGCCCCAAATCCAAATGAGGGTGGAAGACCAGACTCGGGACCATGCAGCCAGGAACACGACTCAAAACCACACAGCAGGGCCAACTCACCCCATCAAGACCACAGTTTCACAGGATACATGCTACACCTACACCTCAGGCAAGGCTACTGCTGCTGGCACCAAACTCCGTTTCCCTGGGAACTCCACTATGTGGTCACCACGGGGCTTCCCATAGTCCCTGCTTCTTTGCATCACTAGCTGAGAAGTTCGGGGCAGGCTCCTATAATCAACAGAGCCCAGATCATGCGAGTAGATGAAGGACATTGGGCAGTAACTAGAGAAGGGGGGAGAGTTGAGCCACTGCCTGCTACTGCCCTGTCCCTTCCTTGCTAATTTTCAAATACCTCCCTCCTACTCCCCCACCTTTGCCCCTTCTGAGTTTAGAGCTCCTAAACAAGCTTAGTAATTTGCACATTCATTGACAAAATTAGCACAGTTGGAAGCACAAAGTTAAGAAGTTTAATAGCTGCCCGTTCTTGGTAAATATCTATTAGGCCATTTTTAGACAGTGGTAATGCTTTCAATTAATATTTATGAATGCAAAATAGAAAGCCCTAAATGGTCTAATACAGCCCTAAATGGTCTAATGGTTATGATAGCTCTCTTCCAGTAATCCTTTCAAATTCAGAATTAGAATCTAAATAGGGTCTGTGAGTGCCTTGAGAAACCAATTAAAATCTTAATCCCTCTGTGGAGTGATTCTTTGCCCGCATTATTGTGCAGGCTCACTGTTTCCTAGTCCATCAACTGCACTGTCAACTATGGCCTTTCTCCAATAACCTTTAATCCATCTAACAGAGTGAGCAATTGAAGAGCTCAGTGAAAATTTACTTGAGTTCAACACATTCTTGGATGCACTCATTAATTTTCTCAAAAAGCTTCCAAGAGGGTAAGTGGTAGCCCAGAATATGATATTTATTCATGAGTTACTTGGCAGGTAGTCACAGCCTTCATTTCACATACAAGGAAATGCTTTTAGCTATAAGCATTTTAACTTCTGTTCAAAACACAACAAACTCACCCTCTAAAAATCCTAGCAATTAGTTTATTGCTGAAGTTTAGCGGTTTTTCAATAAAACCCATCCATGGCAGTAAACAATGAAGAATTTTTGTATGTGCTACATTGCAAAAGACTAAACTGTCAGAGTTAGACTCAATTTTATATTTACCTAGCATAAACTATGTGCCAAACACTTTTCTAGGCAAGATTACAAACATTATCTTAACTATCACTACAAACACACAAGGTGGTTTTAATTCCACTTCACTGATGAGGAAAGCAAAGCTCAAGGTCTATGGGACTTAAGAAAAGAAATCACAGCCTGGCTGCCATGGCTCAGTGGTTGAGCATCAACCTATGACCCAGGAGGTCACAGTTGACTCCCCATCAGGGCATATGCCCAGATTGTGGGCTCGATCCCTGATCCCCAGTGTGGAGTGTGCAGGAGGCAGCCGATCAATGATTTTCTTTCATCACTGATGTTTCTCTCTCTATATTCCTTCCTCTCTGAAATCAATAATAAAAATATCTACTCTAATAAAAGCATAATATTGAAATTGACCGTTTCTCTGGGATGCCTAAGCCACGCCCACCAGCCAATCAGAGTGACTATATGCAAATTAACTCGGCCAAGATGGAGGCTGGCAGTGCAACCACGGAGGTGGGTGTGGCTCAGGCTGTGGGGTGGCAGGGCTGGCAGGCGGGCGGTGGGCCTTGGGGTGTGTGAGGTGGGCGGGGCACATGGGGTGGGTGGCAGGCTATGGGGTGGGCGGGTACAGGCTGAGCTGAAGGACCCCTGAGTGCACAATATATTGTGCACAGGGCTCCTAGTATTAGAAACAAAAAAGAGAAAAATCACAAAGCCCATAGGTGGCAAAGTCAGGGTTTGAGCCTAAGTTCTGATCTAAATCAGCTCTCTGTCTCAGCAGAATGATCCAGTATGAGTAAGTTTCAGCCTGAAAGAGTAGCTGAGGTAGACCAAGCTTTAGTCAGAGATGAGTAATATGGAGCAATTCTTTCCAGATTAAATGTTATGGATTAAGCCAATGATCAATGCAAATTGCTGGGATTCCACTGAGACAGCAACTTGCATCCTATCTTTCAAAACTGGGTTGAAAGAAAGGATGTGACCAAAGCAAATGGGTGCTTCACCTGATGAAAGGCTGCCCCCAAATGATGAAGAATGGCTGGATATAAATTTTCTCATATCTCGATGCATAGGTTTAGAAAGCAAAAGCAAATAAACAATAAAACAAACTGATGTAGGTTACAGAGGAGCTGCAAAAAAAAGTACAGAGTTCTTTATATGTTATCTTTATATGTTAATCTTCCCCTTGTGTTAAACTCTTACATAATCATAAAACATTTACAAAACTAAGAATTAGTCTTGATATAATACTATTAACTAAAGTAGAACATAAATTTTGACCATCTGTTTTTAGAGGAACACTATTAGACAGTTCTTGAGACGTGTCCTAGTTTTTGGTGGTAATTTAAGCCTGGAATTTATAAACCATTAAAAATATAAATTGAAATCAATCTACCATAGACAAATGTTTATAGTTCAAAGATGTAACTTCTTGTTCTAACCATATACTGGCAAAGAACTGTAATGACCTATTTTATTATAATTTATATTTTATACAATCAATTTTAATTTTTATCATGTATAACTTCTTTTGTTTGGTTTTCTTTAGACAATTCTTCAGCCATCTGATGGTAAAGAGAACCTTAAAGAATTCTTGCAAATACATAAAGTGACTTTGAATAATTGCTCTGCCACCACTTGCTTTTTTAAAAAATCAGTCATTCTCCAGTTTGAAAATGCTAGTCATGCATACACGCACAATAAACTTTTTAAAAACTAAAAAAAAAAAAAAGACTGATGTAGAAAAGTTGTCTTGCAATGCCTAGTGACTACATAATGGGACAGTCTATAGCTGAGGCAGATACTTTGCACCCTGTTTTCCTTCGTCACTTACATGATTCCTTGCCAACATACTAGTAAGTCTGGACTCATTGGTTAGGCCCAAGAGTTGGTCCAAGGGTGCATTCGCATGACTCCCAGCACCATAGGGTAACGGGTCCTCGCTCTGGCTCCACAGCATGGAATTCAGGGTTCTATCTGGATCAATCAGTTTTGGCTTGAAGAGGTTCAGAGGAATGAATGAGGAGTTTATTTAACCTACCATGTTATGTGACTCTGAGATGGATGAGATACACCTGGCCAGGGTGCAGTTGTCTCCACCATGTACCCAAGCAATGCCATGTCACAACTGCTTTAGCACCCTGTGTGTAAGACTGGGTTGGAAGGGGCAGCTGAGCTTTGAAAGGCCTCATGTGAGCTTCATTTGCTCAGACTTAGTATCCCCTAATGCGTGTCTGCTGGTGTGGTCATTTTGAGGGATCCTCCAGTGGAAGCACTTCTCTCTGTTAAAAGAGGAAACGAGAGCTACATACCCTCCCTGCTCTGACTACAATGCTGCATCTTTAAATATAGAAATCTTGTTTGACTTACCCAAGTGGTGTCTTCATGTGGTCGTTTAGTCAATCTGAGCCTATTATTCACATTTATAAGGTTGGTACAGAGCCAAAAATCTAAAACAGTTCAAAGATCTTTTGAAAGGAGATGGGTAGATTTATTGCAAAACTGATGTTCAGTGATGATTCTCATCCTTGACCAAAATGTAAAGCTCACAGGAACCTTCAAGAAATTATTTCTTGTCCTAGCTGCTTTGGCCCAGTGGATAGAGCATCGACCTGTAGACTGAAGGGTCACGGGTTCGATTCCATTAAGGGCACATGCCCGTGTTGTGGGCTCAACCCCCAGTAGGGGGCATGCAGGAGGCAGCTGATCAATGATTCTCTCTCATCACTGATATTTGTCTCTATTTCCCTTCCTCTCTGAAATCAATAAAAATATACATTTTTTAAAAAGAAATTATTGCTTTCTATTGCATCCATCTAAAATGATTGCCCTTGGCCAGGCCAGGTGGCTCAGTTGGGTGGAGTGTGATCCGATACACCAAAAGGTTGTGGGTTCAATTCCTGGTCAGGGCACATACCTAGGTTTTGGGTTAGATCTCCAGTCAGGGTGCAACCAACCAATCGATGTTTTTCTCTCACTTGATGTTTCTCTCTCTCTCTCTCTCACTCTTTCTGTCTCTCTAAAAATCAATAAGCATATCCTCCAGTAAGGAGAAAATTAAAAATAAATAAAATGATTACTCTTCTAGACATATCACATATTCTTGAATTAAATTCTGATAAATAATTCACATAGAAAGGAAAGTCTAGGGCAAAGCAGGCATAAAAATTTATGAAAAGTGAAATGTGCTGTAGCAATAAAGCTTCAGGAAGGAGGGTCTTAGTGTAGCAACAGAGTCTACTACCCTTTTGTATGTAATATTTTCATGTGCTTTATAAAGAGAAAACCTTAGAAAGTAATTGTTGCAAATTTGAAGATCCAGGCATATCATTCTATAGGAATTAATAATCTCTGGAAAATATTTTTGTCTGAAACACATATCAAATTAACTTCTCAGCAGAAATCTGCTTCGTGCCTTCCGCTGTGTTCATGTCTGATGGAGTCCTGACTCCATTTCCAACATTTATTTAACCACCTACCCATAGCTTCTACTAAGAAGCACTCCCTTACTTCTCATTTTATCAACTTGTATCTGTTCTCTTTCTGTGGATCCAGGCCATAGGGAGGGGAAAAAATGAGCAAGGTTATTATATCTTTGAAAACTTTTTAAAAGGTGATTTCACTCTTATCATTAAAGTCATGTTATGAACCATGTGGACTTTTTTTGATATAATTTAGCTTCATTAGGAAGCTAGCTCTGTTTAAGAATAATAGAGATTTTTGGTAAACTTTTTCTTTCTATCGTTTTTTTTTTTTTTTTTTTGGCTTGTGTAATCCACCAATACTGCTGTTTTTTAGCAGAAAGGATGAGTCACAAAGGAAAAAAATCCTTTTACAGGGTCTTATAGTGAGATAATGGGATTCCATTACTTAACCTTCTGGTTTCTAATCCCCTACTCCTTCAGATATAATCAACCAATTTACTTTTACCTTGGAATTATTAGATAGATCAGTTGTGGGGTTTTTTTTTTAAATGTAGGGAGTGGGTTTTTTAAAGTAAACTCTATTGAAATGCAACATTTACAGAAAAACACATATCTTAAATTGTACAGTTTAATGAATTTTCAAAAATTGGACACACCTCTATAAATAGTACCAGATAAGAAAAATAACATATGCCCTGACTGGTTTGGTTCAGTGGATAGAGTGTCGGCCTGCGGACTCAAGGGTCCCAGGTTCGATTCCGGTCAAGGGCATGTACCCTGGTTGCGAGCGCATACCCAATGGGAAGTGTGCAGGAGGCAGCTGATTGATGTTTCTCTCTCATCGATGTTTCTAACTCTCTATCCTTCTCCCTTCCTCTCTGTAAAAAAATCAATAAAATATATTTTTAAAAAATTTAAGAAAATAACATAAACAGAACCCCAGAACTCTCCTCTACACTCCAACTCCATGAGGTAGCCACTCTCTTGACTTATCTAATCTAATAAAAGAGAAACATGCAAATTGACCACACCTCTGCTATGCCCCAAGCCACACCCATCAGCCAATCAGAGTGACTATATGCAAATTAACCCAGCCAAGATGGCGGCTGGCAGCCATGGAGCTGGAGCAAGCAGGAGGCTTAGTTGCCCAGGCAATGGAGGAAGCCAAGCTTTCCCCTGCCCTGGCTGGTTGTGGCTTCCACTCAAGGCAACAAAGTTTCAATTATAGAAGATAAATAAATCCCAGATACCTGTTTCCAACTAGCCTTGCTGGGAGTATGGGTCGCTGTGGGCCATGGCCAGTCTAAAAACAGCCATCAGTCCCTCATCCAGGATGGCCAGGTACTCCAGTGGGATCCCTGCCATGATCCAGGACACCCTTCAGGGCAAACCAGCCAGCCCCCACCCATGCACTAGGCCTCTATCCTATATAATAAAATGATAATATGCTAATTGACCCTAGCAGCAGAACCACTGGGAATAACTGGTCACTATGACACACACTGACCACCAGGGGGCAGATGCTCAATGCAGGAGCTGCCCCATGGTGGTCAGTGTGCTCCCACAGGGGGGGCTCTGCTTAGCCACAAGCCAGGCTGATGGCTGCCAGCACAGAGGTGATGATGGGAGTCCCTCCCGCCTCCTCAGCAGCACTAAGAATGTCCGACGGCAGCTTTGGCCTGCTCCCAGATGGCAAGTAGACATCCTCCAAGGGCTCCTGGGCTGCCAGAGGGATGTCTGACTGTCATCTTAGGCCCGATTCCCCAGGGAGCGGGCCTAAGCCAGCAGGTGGATATCCCCTGAGGGGTCCCAGACTGCGAGAGGGCACAGGCTGGGCTGAGGAACCCCTCTGAGTGCACAAATTTTGTGCACTGGGCCTCTAGTTTACTATAAATGACTATGCCTATTTTTGAACATTATACAAATAAAAACATGCAGCATCTATATCTTCGGATCTGGCTTCTTTCATTCAACATTACAATTATGACATTCATCCATGTTGGTACATATAATGGTACGTTAGTTTCTTTAAATGAATACACTATAGTGTATTATTTTATTACTAGGGGCCCGGTGCACAAAAATTTGTGCACTGGGGTGGTGGGGGAGGAGGGTCCCTCAGCCCGGCCTGTGCCCTCTCACAGTTTGGGACCCCTCTGGGGATGGCCACCTGCTGGTGTGCCTGGTCAGCCTGGGTGAGGGGCCAATGTCTGTTTGCAGGCTGATCGAGCACCCCAGTGGAGATCCTCACCCCAGAGGGTGTGGCAAGCCTGGATGAGGGGCCAAGGGCAGTTTTCAGGCTGGCCACAGCTCCCACTGACCCTCTGGGCCATTGCCTGGGAAGCAATGGAGTGGCGCTGGCCACCCCATAGGCTTCCCAGGAGGGGGCATGGGGTCCCCCCACCCCCCAGGCTTCTCCGCCAGGGA
>PVJC01032301.1:0-20043 GCA_004026665.1 Murina feae
GTGGATAGCTAAATATGGTGGATGGATAAAGTAAGATGCCAGAGGGACCGTGCATGGACCAATGGTGACAACGGCTCACACACTGGAGAGCAGGATTAACTCAGCTCTTGACTAACAAGAACCAAGCTATTCCTCACTCCCACTTCCTGGTGGCACAGCAGCTGTGGTCTCTTCTCTCTGTCCAGGACCCCAGCTGGGGGATGGCCCTTAGAGAAGTGACGTTTTCAGGGAAGAGGGTTCAAGGCTAAGGGTGGACCTGCCCCAGGGCTGCTGAGAGTGACACTCCCTTCCGTCTTCCATAAGCCAGAGCCAGAGCCACAGACGGGTCCGCCAAGGTCAGCTGTGGGGTGCAGAGGGCGGAGCTTAGTCCTCCCATCCCGCTGAGCAGCGCATTCCGTCCCAGCCCCAGGCCATGAAGCCACTCCACCTGCAGCTACAGCTCCTCCTGCGACAGACCTGCCCCCACTTTCGCTACGTGTTCAGTCCCGAGCTTTAACTGTTCCTCCTGGTCCTTGGGTCTGCGGTCATCCCTGGAGAGTTCCTATCCTCAGTTACCCCTTTCCCGTTTCTAAGGCATTTTTCTCTTCCTCCCACTTGCAAGTCCCAGGCTGAGGACATGCCCACCTACCTGCCTGGCTGAGAATTGGAACCAAAGCCACAGTGAACCCCAGTATCGGTGGCACCGGCAGCACAGCACAGAGCCTGCGCCCGCAGGCGCACCGGTGTCCTTCACATCCCATTCTCGTCCGTGGCCCAGCCCTGGGCTCTGATGAACCTCAGCCAGGGGCCAGCACACATCTTCTGTCAAGGCCCAGAGGGCACATGTTCCAAGCTTTTCAGCCACACGGTCTGTGCTGCACGGGCTCAGCTACAAGCAGCCCCGTGCATGAAGCCACTGTGGGTTGCTTCTTCCTGGAGCCGAGGCCCCGAGGGTCCCTCCCTGCTCTGAGCAGGGCTCCTCTGGACTCTGTGGCTGCCTGGGGGCCCCGCTAAGCCAGTCAACTCCTGGGATTTGCAACCCTGGCTGCCACTGCAATCAGCAAGGGCGCCCCAGAGCCACAGGAACTGCTGGTCACCCGAGCTCTGAGCCGGGAGGTGTGACATGATACACTTCCTTATGTTTAAGGCATGTACAGCTCATTCCTTCTGTCCTGACTGCTCTGAGCAGGACCCGCCCACAGGTGTGAGTGCCAGGTGCCAGGCCCGCTCCCAGCAGCCGCACCAGGGCAGCTGCCCCCTCCTCGCCCCCC
Source organism: Murina feae (assembly GCA_004026665.1). Taxonomy (NCBI): domain Eukaryota; kingdom Metazoa; phylum Chordata; class Mammalia; order Chiroptera; family Vespertilionidae; genus Murina; species Murina feae. The sequence goes on from PVJC01032301.1 coordinate 1,251, forward strand.
CCCCAGCCAGGGGCATCCCAGTTGCACCTACGAAGCTGCTGGCGCCATGTGGCACTGCGCATACCGGAGCTGGTGCTGGTCTCCGGGCTCCACACCAGGGTGGAGCCGGGGCCTCCCCTCAGACAGCTCAGCAGAAAGGACGAGAATACAGGGCTGAGACCACAGCCAGCTCTGCCCAGCCCTCACTGACCATCATGGGCCGGGCGTGCCCTCTGCATGGCTGATGTGGCGGCTGAGACCAGAGGCTGACCTGGCCCATTGCTCATGTTCGTGTCTGAGGGCGGCCCAACCATGGACAGACAGTGGGGGACTGAAGTCCTGGCTGGTGTGGCTCAGTGGTTAAAGTGTCGGCCTGCGGACTGAAGGGTCCTGGGTTCAATTCCGGTCAAGGACACACACCTCGGTTGCAACCTGCGCAGCCCAGGCCCTGGTCAGGGTGCGTGCAGGGAAGCAACCAATCGATATGTTTCCCTCACATGGATGTTTCTATCTCTCTTTCCTCCTCCCTCCCCCTCTCCCTAAAAATCAATGGAAAATATCCTCAGCTGAGGATTAACAAACAAACAAAAAGAAACCAAACAAAAGAAGAAAGTGAGAACCTTAAAACGCCAGGAATGTGCTGTCGCCCTGCTCTTCGGGGGGAACTCAAGGGCTGGCTCCCTTTGAGGACCTGAAGGGTTTGGTCTGGGAAGATAAATGTCCAAATCAGGCCACATGACAGGCTGCAGGCTACAGGAGACAAAGGGCAGAAGTTAATTCACTGCAGCCATCTAGATACCCCTGGGCACTACCCAGCCCCCAGCCCCGTGGGCACTGCCCTGCCCACCCCACGGGCTGCAGTGTGGCTGGTGGCCAGGCCGTTGGTCGGTCCTTTTCAAGTTGAGTGAGGGGAGACTGGGGAGTTCTGCTCCTTCCCTGAACTGGGTGAGGTGCAGCGGGGGGAGCAGGGGGTGGGAGCCAGGGCAGGGGCCAGCCCGCGGGGCCCCGCCTTCTGGGAGCACTGTCAGCCACACGGACGCCTCGAGCTGCTTGTGTCAGAGCCCAAGGCGTGGGTTCCCACTGCCAAGAGCCCCGTGAGCTTCATGCCAATGCCCAGTGTTCCTCAGCCACCTAGAGGGGAGGAGGGAGCAGAGTTGGACAGCTGGCAGGACCGGAGGGTGGACCTCAGGGCAGGGGTGAGTGGCAGATTTGGAAAGTGCCCCCCAAAGACCTGGTTCCCCAGGTGCTCGACCAGGTGGTGGTCATCCTGTGTCTCTCACACTCAGGCCCAGCACAGGGCCTCTGGTGCTGATGCCCAGGGAACCGAGAAGCTGTGTGGGGCTGTCAGTGAGGCGACAGCAACCCTGGCCCCAGATCCGAGAGCTGCAGGCCCACCGCCATCCCCAGTCAGAATCCACTATTTTTAGGAGACGTGGGAGCCTTGGAGCAGATCCTGCAAGAAACTGGCTGCATGGCTCAAAGGAGGCGGGAGCCCCGAGCCCCCGCACCTCCCCCAGGCAGCGGGGCCCATGATGGTGTCACAGCTACAGGGTCCAGAGCCCTGAGATCCCTGCTCATGTGGAGAACACTGTCCGTGCACATGAGGCGCCCCAGCCAGTGTGCATACACACATGCACATACATACACACATGCACACGTATGTACATATGCACGTGTACATATGCACACATACATAAGTGCACACACATGCATGTATGCGTGCACACATGCATGTGCATGCACATGCAAACAGGCGCATACACACAGATATATGCATGCACACATAGCGCGCATGCATGCATGAACATGTGTGTGTGCGTGCGCCCACATACACATGCATGTGTGCACATGTACACATGTATGTGCTCATATGTACATGTGCACACATGTGTGCACAACGCATACATGCACACACATACACACACAGTTTCACCAGCTGAGCAGCAAGAGTCAGACTCACACACAAGCCCTGTGTCCCAGTGGAAAGTTTGCTAGCGACACAGACACGGCTCCATGAGGAGGAGACTCAGCCATGCGGAGTCCGTGACCAGAGAGGCCAGAACCCTCGCCCCGAGACGTCTGCTGCTGCCTCTGCAGACAGGCCGGTTCCATCGCTGCTGCCTCGGGTGAAGCCAAATGCCAGGGGCCACCAGACTCGCTGAGATGTGCACGCTGCTTCCCATGGACAGAGCTTCCACCCCAGCCTTCCCCAGTCCATGCTGCACATGCACACACACACAGGTATACGCACATACTCATGCATGCACACATGCTGCAAGCACATACAATCATGCATGCACACTTGTGCATGTTCACAGTCTTTTTTCTGTGAAGCAAAGGGCACTCCTACAGCGAGAGAGTCAGACAGAAAGGTGGAAACTTCACCTTTTTTCACGTCATGGGTCACAAAGAAGCTGAATCCGACGACATCGGGGGCGGACAGATAAGCCCTCGGCGAGAGGCGCGTGCTGCCCCCCAGACATGCCAGTCCCTGCGTGAGGCACGGGTGCTCAGGGACAAACTCGCCTGCAAGCACGGCCGGAGGTTGTGGCAAATAAAGGTGCCAGCACGTGGGGATTAGGCAGAGGGGGGGAGGGGTCCATTCAGAGAACTGAACTCACGGCGCCAGCTCTTCACAGAGCAGCACCGTGGTGCGGCCAGGGGAGACCCCTTACCTGCCAGATTGGATGCCCAGGCCGCCTCTTCCCAGCGTGGAAAAGGGAGGGTGTGTGTGAGCCCTTCCTGCCCAGGCGAGGGGCTGGGCCACCTCCCTCCCTTGTCTCCACTCCCTCTGTGGGGGTGGAGCCAGAGCGGCACCCTCTGGGGACCCCTCTCCAGGCCGGGGACCAGGCTGCGTCTCCCCGTCTCCCTGAGACAGGTGCGCACCTGTGTACAGGACACCTGAGCCCAGGTCTGGGGCCGCCTGTGGGACCAGGTGGAGAGGGCCACCTCCCTCCGCAGGAAGCCGCTGTCATTCCCAGGGAGCAGGAAGCCCAGGCCTCAGGCGAGGGCGCAGGTGTGGCCAGTCAGCGGGTGGCCCCGGCCCCTAATCGTCACTAAGCAAGGCTTTGCTGATGACAGTGTTTGCGGGGAGCCTGCGCACACCTGGGGACGGCGGCGGCCGGACACCATGAGCCTCCGCGAGGAGCAGGTGCAGCGGTACCTGGACCAGAACCCCGGCTTCGCGGACCGGTACTTCGGGAAGAGGCTGAGCCCCGAGCATGCGGCCCGGGCCTGCGAGGACGGGCTCCCCGCGGACGGCGCCAGCTTCCGGGAGCTGTGCCAGGTGCAGGAGAGCGCGGCGCTGCTGGAGCTGGTGCAGGACATGCAGGAGAGCGTCAACATGGAGCGCGTGCTCTTCAAGGTCCTGCGCCGCCTGGGCCCCCTCCTGCGCGCCGACTGCTGCAGCCTCTTCATGTATCGGCAGCGCAACGGCGTGGCCGAGCTCGCCACGCGCCTCTTCGGCGTGCAGCCCGGCCGCGTCCTGGAGGACTGCCTGGTGCCCCCCGACTCCGAGATCGTCTTCCCGCTGGACATCGGGGTTGTGGGCCACGTGGCGCAGACCAAGAAGATGGTGAACGTGAAGGACGTGAGGGAGGTGGGTTCCAGCCACGCCTCACGGGGCCTCTGAGGGTCCCACGGGCGGAGGGAAGGTCGGCAACTCGGCAACTCGCACGGGAAGGGGGGTGGGAGGGGGGCGGCCGGGAGGAGCAGGGAGAGGCCCAGCCTGGGAGCCGGAAGCAGGAGCCATGGCCTGGACCTGCCTCTTCCACGCCCACGAAGGAGTCCAGAGGGGCTGAGCCACCAAGCAGCCACTGTCCCCTTGTCCCTGAAGACAGATGGACACGCATGGACCCCAGGCCAGGAAGGAAGCAGCCAGGCTGCAATCCTCTTAGCGCCTCTGCTCCCACCGCTGCCTCCGCGGCCTGAGTAGGGTAATCTCCAGGATTAGCCTCTCTCTTCGCTTCCTTTTTAAGAAATGGGTCACCCAAGAATCCGGGCGTCAGGAGCACGACTTCCCAGAAACAGAGGCGCTCAGTAGGGGGGACCCTTCGGGGCTGCCCCAGGCCAGGTCCCTCCCCTGCACGGCAGTCTCCCTGCATCTCCCGGGCGGGCGGCATCGGAGGAGACCCCGTGGGGCAGCGCACAGGGCTGGCCTTGTCCTCAGGCCACAGGGGTCTCCTTGGTCCCAGATGCAGTGGAACAGAGACCAGAGTCAAAACACCAAAAAGCAAATCTCCACAAAGTGCATCACGAATCCCTAAGCATTGTCAGGGGTCAGGTTTCAGGTGGCTCTGCAGAGGGGAGACTGAGGCAGAGTCTGAGTTCCGCCCTGGGCGCCAGCCACTCAGAGGGCGGCGCGCAGGGGCTGTACCTGGAGCCAGGTGTCAGGGGTGGAGCGGGCGCAGGTCTGGCATGTCAACACCTTCACAGCGCCCAGACCACGAGGGCTTGTGGCTCAGCGGCCGGGCCAGGACCATGGGCTCCAGGTTCTGGCTCAGGCGGTGGGGGGTGGGGGATTCTGACTCCACCCCAAAAAGCTGTGGTCCCAAAAATGCCTTGCTCAGAGACTCCTGCCTGTAGCCGAGGTGTGTGGACCCAGTTGTGGTGTCTGGAGTCAACAAAGGGCCGGCGCTGGGGGTGAGGCGAGGCCTGGGGATGCTAACGTGGGGGAGCAGTGGCAACAGCGTTGGGGACACTTTAGAGAAATCCCAAGGCTTCGGTCCTATAGGGTCTGAGCGGCGGGGCAAGCCAAGGCCGCACCTGGGTTCCCTCTGCAGGCTGCGGGTGGGGCCGATCTCGGAAGGGAGCACAGGAGGCAGGTGGGGCTCCGCAGGAAGGTCAGGGCGTGGGCCGGGGGCTGCCAGTCCGTCCCATGGTGTCTGGGAGCTTGTGCACCCCCAGCAGCTGCAAAGCATCTGGCTGAGGCTCTGGGGCCCAGGGTATGACCCACAGAGGAGCCTGGGCAGGGGAGTCAGGGGAGCAGAAATAGCTCAGGCAGGGAGCTGGGCAGACGTGGGCCCAGGCGTAGCGACCAGGAACATGGCTGAGCCTAGGCGTCCGACTCCACTCCGAGAGCACGGCTCCGGCCCCAACAGGCGGGCCCTGCAAGGCTCGTCCGCCCGCGCGCAGCATGTGGTTGGGCCCCAGAGGCAGGCGCATGTGTGGGCGTCCGTGGGGGTCCCCTGGGCATAAGCACAGGAAGGAGGGGGCAGCACAGCCAGGAGTGTGGACACCGATCGGTCGGTGCTGTGAATGGAGCCGGGAGCTGCCGGCTGAGGGCTCGGCACGTGGGACCTTCCGGTTCAGACACGGGACCCACACGCACCGGCCAAGCCGCTGCTCATCCTGCGGTCAGAGCTGAGCGCTGTGAACCCGGCTCACTCTGGCCTCGTGTGAGAAAACACGTCACACTCAGGAAGGGGGTGAGGCCGGCACATCCCCCTGACGGTCATCCCACCTCGGGGATCCCTGGTCGGGGCCCAGTCAGGGCTTGAGGACCTGCCCCTGTGGAGATAGCACCTCGAGCCCCTCCTCCCCACCGGGGACCTGCTTGGGACAGGTGTTCAGGTGGTGGGAGCACCTGGGAAGCCCCAGCTGGAGCAGAGGCCTGGGAGGCCGCTGGGGGCTTTGGACAGAGCCTGGGGCCCCAAGGAACCCTCGACGCCCACCCGCTGGCTGTCCCCCGAACACGCCCCATCAGACTATGCTCCCCTTCGTTCAGCCACACGTATGTTTGCGGGAGGAGCCCATGGGTCTGGCCCAGCGGTGGAAGGCAGGAGGATCAGCAGTCAGGAGTAGGAGGGGCACCCAGGTGTCAGGTGCAGGGGGACCCAGTTCTGCCCACAGCCCAGGTGGGGCACAGGGGTCGGGGGGGGGCTGTGAGGACTGCGGAGAGTGGAAGCCAAGGTGGGGTGACAGGGACTGAGCCGGGCTCCCCAGGCCGGGGCAGGGCCGCTGGGCATCAGCACTGGCCCGGGGCCTCCACGGGGCCACCCTGAGCCCGGGCCCACAGAGCAACAGCCTCTGTCTTTTCTCTGTCCCCTCACAGAACCCCCACTTCAGTACCTTTGCCGACGAGCTGACCGGCTACGAGACGAGGAGCCTCCTGGCCACACCCGTCATGAACGGCAAGGACGTGGTGGCCGTGGTCATGGCCGTAAATAAGCTGGACGGGCCAGGCTTCACCAGCGAGGACGAGGATGTGAGTGCGGGGCCTCCCCCGGCAGGGGTGCGCGTGGCCGTGACGCCGTTCCTCAGCCTGATGCCCGGATGCACCTGAAAGCCAGGCTTTAGCGCCTGTGGTTGACCCTCCGTTCCAGGTTTTCCTGAAGTACCTGAACTTCGGGGCCTTGAACCTGAAGATCTACCACTTGAGCTACCTGCACAACTGTGAGACGCGTCGTGGACAGGTACCTGCCTGGCCTCGCCTCCTGGCCGCAGCCGGGGTCCAGGCCCCCTGCTTGCTCTGGACAAAGGCGGGTGAGGCTGGGCCCACCTGGGCAGGCTGCCAGGCATCACGGTGTGGTGCTGTGTGTGCGCCGGCATCAGAGGCTGGGCCTGGCACCTGGGCTGCCATCCCTCACCTGGGGCCCAGGTGGGTGTGAGGGCACTGCCCTGCCTGCCAGTTGCCCCAAACCCCCCCTGGAAGGAGCCAGGGGATTGTGCACGGACGACAGGAACACAGTTCTGCCACTCTGAGGCCGGGACCCCGGTGGTTTGGCCCTGGCTGCATGGGACGCAGGACAGCGTCTGCCTGCCCCTGAGCGTGGGGGGGTGGGGTAGGGGGAGGGGTTTGTGTTGTGGGAAAGAGTGCAGAGCTGCCGGCACGCAGCCTCGGTCCCCTGTGTGTCCCCCTGCCTCTGAGTGCTGGGCTTGACGCTGGTGAGAGGTTTGCTGAGTTATCGGGTGTTACCACCTAAGTGCAGGCTGACCTGGCAGGTGCACATGTCGCCTGGGTCCCATGTGGCCCCTGGGGATTCGGGGACAGTCACTACAACGAGGATAAGAATAAAAGCTGCCGTCGCACCATGTTTGCTACAAACAGGTAAATTAGTGCACGTCCGTCTGTGACGACCAGGACGGGGTGAGGGGACCTGAAGGTTCCTGTTCCTGCCCAGAGAGGAATGGCTGTTCTGAGCCGATTTATCCCCGTGGACATCGGTGTGGTAACGGCCTCGCAGACTTGGGCCGATTAATAGAACGCGTGACGCCAGCGTCAGGGCCCCGGGGCGACATTCGTGGTTGTGAACAGTTATCTGCTTTGATGTCGGTTATTAGACACCGTGGGCCTGGCCGGCGTGGCTCACGGGTTGAGCGCGGACCTATGAACCCAGAGGTTCGATTCCGGTCCTCTAGAGCACATACCCGGTTGCGGGCTCGATCCCCCGTGTGGGGTGTGCAGGAGGCAGCCAATCAGTGATGCTCTCTCATCACTGATGTCTCTCCCTCTCCCTTCCTCTCTGAAATCAATAAAATATAGTAAAAAGATGAGCAATCAGAAGGGATTATGAATACCTATATGAATGGGTATGTGGATATAGTTTTAGGGGAATCGTCTCAATTCTTTTCTTTTTTTTTTCTTTTTTAAATATATTTTATTGATTTTTTACAGAGAGGAAGGGAGAGGGATAGAGAGTTAGAGACATCAATGAGAGAGAAACATCGATCAGCTGCCTCCTGCACGCCTCCTACTGGGGATGTACCCGCAACCAAGGTACATGCCCCTGACCGGAATCGAACCCGGGACCCTTCAATCTGCAGGCGACGCTCCATCCATTGAGCCACTCCGGTCAGGGCTCGTCTCAATGTTTTAATCGTATGTCATTTGCCTGTAATAATGCCGGCGTTGAGCCCTGGTCGGTTCTGCCCAGTGTGCAGAGAGTCTGCCCAGGTCTAAAGGGTCTTAGGTTCTATTCCTGGTCGAGGGCACGGACCTCAGCTGCAGGTTCAATCCCACGCCCGGTCAGGTGGGGCATGTGCAGGAGGCAGCCAATCGGTGTGTCTCAGTCACATTAATGTTCCTTTCTCCCCTCCTCCCTCCCTTCCACTGTCTCTAACGATCAGTGAAAAAAATATCCTCACTCCGGGTTGAAGATTAAAAAAATAAAAGAGTCTGAGGTTCTAGCTTCTCCAGAGAGGTCAGGTCCATACCAGACGTGAGTGGTAGCCATGGAGCAGAAACAGCCCAGCCCTTACCCGCCCCCTCCGCCCCGCCGGAGGAGGGAGGAGGGACAGAGCACTGGCCCTGTGTGAGGCCTTGGGGTGAAGTCCCAAGACACCCCGAATCAGAGCAGTTCTGTGCAGGCCGGGACCTGACTAGGGCAGAGGGCCTTCAGGGCTATTTGCTCTAAACGCCAACCTCGCGGCTACACGAGCCACTGGTGTGTCTCAGCTCCCAGAGTTAGAAACAGAGACAGGAGATGGTGGAGTGGGGGGAGCGGGAGGGAGATGAGGGGGGAGAAGGGGGGTATGGGGAGGCTGCTGGGGTCGAATGTCACAGACACACCAGCAACCCTTGCACCCATTTCCTCCTCCTGTTACAAAACCTGCTCCTGGCAAGGGTGCCACATGGTGACAGGTCCCTGGTCTACCCGGGGCTCAGGGGTGACAGAGAGAGGGCTGGTGGGAGTGGGGATCGCACCCCATGCTCCTGGGAAACCAGCCGGGAGGGGCGTGTCTTCACACAAGTGTGGGAGGGACGTGCCCAGGCCTTTAGCAGCAGGATTGAGGTCCTCGTCCACCAGCTAACTCGTGTGGGCGACACAGGTGGGTGACGCGTGTGGGTGACCTGTGTAGACTTCCAGGGCAGCTGGCACAGGGCCCACAGCTCAGATGACCTGCGGCTCTCACAGCCCTCTGAGCTGTCAGAAAGGACTGAGGCTCTGGGCGAGGCTTCGTGGCCTCCTGACCTCAGGACTGTGGTCGAGCGACCAGACCCCAAGACGGCTTCCTGAGGTCAGGAAGGAATGGGCGCTGTCAGGGTCTGGCTCCACGAATTCGTCTGTGAAGGCCCAGGATGCAGCCTGTGCAAAGGCCCTGGGCCGGGTCAGAGGAGGGAGCAGGGACATAGAGGAAGCGGGCCACTATTCAGGACCTCCTGGTCTATGTGGGCAGTGGGCTGCCTCCTGGCAGGAGAACACGGGTGGGGTCATGAGAGCCAGTCCCAGCCAGTGCCAGTGAGGGCTGCAGGGGCCCCGGGGGACTGGCAGCAGGGGGCCATGCAGGGGAAGATCTTGCAGGAGGAGGGGCTTGGCCCCAGGCAGTGCTCAGGCCCGAGGACAGGTGGGGGGAGTGGGTGTGACTGGCCGGGCCAGGAGGGGTCCTGTCTTTGGGCTGTGGCTGAGGAGACTGAGAAACTGGGGAAGGACTCAGAGTTAGTTTGAGCCTGGCCATCAGCTGAGGCCAAGGACATGGCAGGAAACCATCGCCCTCACCTCACCTTGCTGGCCCAGAACACCATACGCTCATGTCCTCAGAGCCCTGCCCCCATCGTCTGACCAGGGCGGGCTGGTCCAGGCTGTGCCTTCCTAGCTCATGGCCACTGATGACAATTTCCATCACTCATCATGGACCGGTATGAGGCCACACCAGACCGTGCGGGGCAGGGACATGGCTGGAGCTGGAGGCCTTGGCCCCCAGGAAGCTTCCAGGCCCCAGGGTCAGGCCGAAGGAGTGGGGGCTGGTGCCCCTCAGAGATGCTGTTGGGGCCGCCTGGCTAAGTGTCCCCCGGGCCCTACGGCAGGTGCTGTGCACGTGTGTCTCAGAGGCTGCGGTTCTGCCCAGGTGCCGCTGTGCGCAGACAGGCATGTGGGTGTGACCACGGGCCACGGGTGCCGCCCCCGCAGGTGCTGCTGTGGTCGGCCAACAAGGTGTTTGAGGAGCTGACGGACATCGAGCGGCAGTTCCACAAGGCCTTCTACACGGTGCGGGCCTACCTCAACTGCGACCGCTACTCCGTGGGCCTCCTGGACATGACCAAGGAGAAGGTGAGGCCCCGCCCGGCCCCCCAGCTGGGCCACGCGGGGCCAACTCACCGCTCTCCCTCTTCTCCACTAGGAATTCTTCGACGTGTGGCCCATCCTGATGGGAGAAGCCCAGCCGTACACAGGCCCACGTACCCCCGACGGCCGTGTGAGTGGTGATGGTGGGAACAGGCCAGCCGCTCTCCACCCCCAGCTCCAGGGCAGCAGGGGCTGGTCCCAGCCCAGCCCAGGAGGGGGAGGGGGAGGGGGCTGGGGAACCAGGGAGGGATGCCTCATCTCCCAGAGGTTCCAGGGGTGCTGGCCCGGAGCCCCTCACGACCTCCCGCTGTGGTCTGATCCTCAGGAAATCCTCTTCTACAAAGTCATCGACTACCTCCTCCATGGCAAGGAAGACATCAAGGTCATCCCGTGAGTGCCAAGGTCACCCTGTGCTGGCGGATCCTGGCTGTGGGCACCCACGTGGGGGGGAGGCGCTGGCTCGCTGACCCTGGAGAAAATGAATAGGGGGGTGAACCTCGCTACGGCCATCCCAGGGGTCCAGGGAGCGTCCAGGGGGCCCTGCCACACGCCTGAGCTCACAGGCCCTCTAGTCTCATCGACACTGCACACCCAATGGGGTGGACCCCAGTGGACGTCCGCGGGGGGACAGCACGGCTGGTGGAGCTCAGGGAGGGCCCTGTCCCAGCCACGAGGCCATGGCCCCGGGCCCCACAGGCCTGTCAGGGTCCCACCCACAGGCCCCCACAGGGACTGGACACTCAGATCCCAGCCCGGCCACAGGACAGGGGACCAACGCTCAGCTCCAGAGGCCCCAGGGGGCAAAGGGGTTCCCACTGGGCCAGTGGCCTCGTCCTGGGCAGAGAAGGTGGACGAGGCAGCACAGATGCCCCCAACTCCACCCTCCGCTGCCTACAGCCTCCCCAGCTCCCTCCCCCAATCCCTGCCCCACCAGGAGCTCAGACAATGGAACAAACAGGAACACACACACATGCACATGCACCCACACACGCACTGCCACAATCACACACATGCCTCACATGCCTGGTTCTGGTCCATCTGACCCTCTACTTCTTTCCCCAGCACACCCCCAGCTGACCACTGGGCCCTGGCCAGTGGCCTTCCAACCTACGTGGCAGAAAGCGGCTTTGTGAGTCCCCAGGGCCCTGCTTCCAGCCCCAGCCTCCCTGCCAGCAGCCCACGGGCACCTCTGCCAGCTGGGCACCCCCACCCGCCGCCTAGGGACACCCCTGCCAGCCCCCGCCCCTGCTTGGCCTCTGTAGAAGCTCCAGGCTGGACAGTCGCTTTCAGAGTCATGTGTCCACTCAGCTGCGCAGCTGAGGCTGCTCTCTGCTCCTTGCAGATCTGTAACATCATGAACGCCCCTGCGGACGAGATGTTCACATTTCAGGTAGCTGTTTACCAACGGAACAGGCATTGCCCTTGGGAAGGAGGGATCCTGGTCCAGAAAGGACGCTCAGGAGTTTCATTTTGTATATTTTTATTTTATTTCAGAGGAGGGGAGAGGGAGGGAGAGAGAGAGAAACATCCATGATGAAGAATCAGGGGTCAGCTGCCTCCTGCTTGCCCCTCACTGGGGATGGAGCCCACAACCTGGGCCTGTGCCCTGACCAGGAACCGAACCAGGACCTCCTGATTCCTAGGTTGACGCTCAACCACTGAGCCACGCTGGCCGGGCCAGAAATGGCTTTTACTGCTTAAGAAACAACCTCAGAATCGCAGTGTCCAACAGCAGCAAACACATACAGGGTGTCCCCGCCCCCAAAAATGTACACGCACTTTAACCGCTGATAACTCATTTACTTTAATAAACTCTGACGTTATGATTGTTCAAAGTGTGTATGCATTGGGGGTGGACCTGTATCTCACGCTCACCTGCCTGCGGGTTTGCTGGGTTCGGGTTCAAGGGTTCAGGTCTGCTCCCCACGCCTTCCCCTGGGGACACTGACCAGGGCTCTCTGCTGGAGGGGCTGAGGTCACGTGCGCTGACCATCTTGCAGGAAGGCCCCCTGGACGACTCCGGCTGGGCCATCAAGAATGTCCTGTCCATGCCCATTGTCAACAAGAAGGAGGAGATCGTGGGGGTGGCCACCTTTTACAACAGGAAAGACGGGAAGCCCTTCGACGAGCAGGACGAAGTGCTCATGGAGGTAGGCACCCCCTCAGGCGCTGCTCCCCAGACCCAACCCCGCACGGCCCCAGAGAAAGGACGGAGGCAGCGTGCAAGGTCCCATCGGGGTCAGGGCTTGGCAGGCACCCTGCCACCCTGTAGGGTAGGAGCGCCCATGTGGATGGCGGTGCCCCTCGGGGGGTGACGCTGTGCCCTCTGCAGTCCCTCACACAGTTCCTGGGCTGGTCCGTGCTCAACACCGACACCCACGACAGGATGAACAAGCTGGGGAACCGCAAGGACATCGCCCAGGACATGGTGCTGTACCACGTGCGATGCGACCAGGACGAAATCCAGCTCATCCTGGTACTGCCCTCCCCACCACCACGCGGACACACACCCAGGAGCAGGCCCGTCCTGGAGGTCCACTTGCCCTGCCAGCCCAGAGTGGGTCCCTCCCAGGCTGTCTCCCCTGCAGTGAGCGGGGAGGGAGGCACCTTCCTGCTGCTGTGGGGGCTCCATCCTCCAGGGAGGCAGGGACGTGCGGATGGAGCCACCACGCACACTCTCATCCGAGGCAGGACGCTCCCCGCCCCTGCGCCTCCCGCAGTGACCTTGGTCCTCTGTGCCAGTCACAGGGGTGTGGGGCTGCCGTCACCTGTCCCACACTCATGAGGGTGCAGCTGACATTGCCACTGACTCACACCGCATCGGTTCTCTCTCAGCCAACACGAGAATGCCTGGGGAAGGAGCCGGCTGACTGTGAGGAGGAGGAGCTGTGGGAAATTTTGGTCAGAATCTGCCCCCACCCTGAGGTGGAGGCTGGGAGGGGGGGGGCTGAAGATGGGGGCCGGGAGACTAAGGGTGCTTACGGGTGTCCCTGCCATGTGTCCGTGCACCTTCCCACGTGTGTATCTCTGGGTTTGTTTCCCTGGCAACATCACTGTCTGCCCAGTTAGGCAAGTCCTTGTTGGGCCGAGAGTCTGAGGAGAGGGGAGGAAGGGAGCTGAACCATCCAGGACCCGTGTACAGGCTACAGGCCAGAGCAACTGGCAGGGCAGAGGTCACCTGGGGCATCGGGGCTGGACAGAGGTTCCTGGAGGAGGGAGGAGGAGCCAGTGGGTGGTGGGCCTGCCTCCCTCAGCCACATCCCTCCCACAGAAGGAAGTGCTGCCTGGGCCCACCAAGTTCGACATCTACGAGTTCCACTTCTCTGACCTGGAGTGCACGGAGCTGGAGCTGGTCAAATGCGGGATCCAGATGTACTACGAGCTGGGCGTGGTCCGCAAGTTCCAGGTGCCCCAGGAGGTGAGGGTGTGGACAGGGTCTCAGGTCCCCCAGGAGGTGAGGGTGTGGCCAGGGTCCCAGGTCCCCCAGGAGGTGAGGGTGTGGACAGGGTCCCAGGTCCCCCAGGAGGTGAGGGTGTGGCCAGGGTCCCAGGTCCCCCAGGAGGTGAGGGTGTGGCCAGGGTCCCAGGTCCCCCAGGAGGTGAGGGTGTGGCCAGGGTCCCAGGTCCCCCAGGAGGTGAGGGTGTGGCCAGGATCCCAGGTCCCCTAGGAGGTGAGGGTGTGGCCAGAGTTCCAGGTCCTCCAGGAGGTGAGAACATGGTCAGGGTTTCCAGGTCCAGGGGTCCCAGCTCCTACCCTGAATTTGGGGCAGTTCATTACAGAATGGGCACTGCAGGTGGTAAAACAGGTAGAGCGTGGGGTGGGAGAGATGACCTCTGGCCGGAAGGAAAGTCTGATTGGCAGGCACTCCGGGCAATGTGACCTTAGGTACATGGGGCAATAGTGGCTCTGGCATGGGGCGGGGGGACAGCAACCCATCAGCTGTGCAGAAAGCACCCGCCACCCCCCGCCGGAACCTGGCCCTGGGGACCATCCAACTGCCCAGGTGGGGCCGCCTCCATCCTGTGCTGCCTGGAGGTTCCCTTCACACCCCGAGCCTCTGCTCCCACCACCACCGAGAAAAACAGCTCCCCTCTCCAGGAGATGGTCTGTCTACTAAATAAGAAAGGAAACAAGGAAAAAATTATAGAAACTATGGACAAAAAATTATTTCCTACTAATTTTCTGGACCTAAAAATCACAGAAGAGCCCTAGCTGGTGTTGCTCAGTGGATAGCGCATTGGCCAAGGGTTCTGGGTTTGATTCCAGTCAAGGACAGGAACCTCCCGGCCTGGACCCCGGTCAGAGCCGGCCCCTTCCCACCCCACCCCCACCCCAGGGCAGACAGTCTCCGTCTCCCACAGGTGCTGGTGCGGTTCCTGTTCTCCATCAGCAAAGGCTACCGCAGGATCACATACCACAACTGGCGCCACGGCTTCAACGTGGCACAGACGATGTTCACGCTGCTCACGGTGCCTGGGAGAGGGCAGGGCATCCGGACCCAGGGGTGTGGGTGGGAGGCGCCCACACACTCCGCCTGACACCTGCGCAGGGTGGTGAAGACCTGGGTCCCAGGGCGGCTCCACCGGAGGGGAGGGAGCGGGGCCTGGAGGGCTCAGCAGGGGCCACCCCACAGCCCTCAGCCCGGATGCGGGAGCGGGAGCGGGTGCGGGAGCGGGTGCGGGTGCGGGACTGGGCCCTGTGCCCGCAGACGGGGAAGCTGAAGAGCTACTACACCGACCTGGAGGCCTTCGCCATGGTCACCGCCGGCCTGTGCCACGACATTGACCACCGTGGCACCAACAACCTGTTCCAGATGAAGTAGGCGCGGGGGGGGGGGGGGGGGGGGGGGGGGGGGGGGGGGGGGGGGGCAGGGACTCGCTGGGGCGCTCACGGGCCCCTCCCGGCCACGTGGGCTGCTGTTTCTCCCTGGACCTGGCAGGTCCCAGAACCCCTTGGCCAAGCTGCACGGCTCCTCCATTCTGGAGCGGCACCACCTGGAGTTCGGGAAGTTCCTGCTGGCGGAGGAGGTGCGAGTCCCCGCGTGCGTGTGCGTCTCCGTCGGGCCCTGCGCGCCTGCACCGGGGCCCTGCGCCCCGCACCTGGGCAGGCCCACGCCCCTGGCTCCTGGGGACGGAGTGTGACGCTGCGCCCTCGCGGAGCGGGCACTGGGAGTCTCCCCGCGGTGGGTGGGTTCCCTGGGGGAGGCCGCCTGACCTGGTGCCCGCCCCTGGGGTGGGGGACGGACTGAGCCCCCCCCCCCACCCGCAGAGCCTGAACATCTACCAGAACCTGAACCGGCGGCAGCACGAGCACGTGGTCCACCTCATGGACATTGCCATCATCGCCACGGACCTGGCGCTCTACTTCAAGTGGGCCCCGCGTGGGGGCCGGGAGGGGAGAGGCCCGGGTGGGGGCACGGGGGAGACCCCGCGGCCCAGGCGCCTGGACTCCTGGAGAGATCTCCCTGGAAGGGGGCGAGGCCTGCGCGGGGAGGGGGGGCGGGGCGGGGGAGGGGCCGCCCACAGCCCCGCGTCCTCGGCTCCAGGAAGCGGACGATGTTCCAGAAGATCGTGGATGAGTCTAAGAGCTACGCGGACCGGCGAAGCTGGACCGAGTTCCTGTCGCTGGAGACGACGCGGAAGGAGATCGTCATGTGAGCCGGTCGAGTTGAGGGGCGGGTTGGGGGCCGGGCCTCCCGTGCTCTGCGGCCGGACGCTCCTCCCTGACAGACTCTGGTGCCAGCAGGCAGCGCTCTCCTAGTTCAGGGGCTTTGGGGCCGACAGCACTGGGCGGGCCCCCGGTGGCCGCGCCGGGTTCAGCACCATGGCCAGCGCCTAGGTCCGCGCTGGGTTCAGCACCGCGGCCAGCGTCTGGGTCCGCGCCGGGGAGGCCGGTTCTGACCCTCATCCCTGTCCACCACGCGCTTCGAGACTCGGGATAAATTTGCTAGCTTCCGCGTGCGGGGCAGGGGAGGAACGGGGCAGGGGTGCAGTGGGGAGCACAGGCTGCCATTTCCGGAAGGATCTGCGTCCTGCGGTCCCCAGGCTGCGCGGGAAGGAGGGCACAGGGGCAAAGGGCGCAAGGGGGCCGGCCTGGCCCCACCTCTAGCGCCCTCTGCTCACAGGGCCATGATGATGACGGCTTGCGACCTGTCTGCCATCACCAAGCCCTGGGAGATCCAGAGCAAGGTGAGGCACCACCTGGGGGCCACCTCCCTCCTGGTGGGGTTGGCCTGCGGGACCTGACGTGGGGGCAGACCCTCGGTTTGCAAGCTCAGGGCACTGCCCTGCCCCGGGGCTGGGCACTCATGGCCGCCAGGTGGAAAGTGCCCCTGTGTTCACGTGAGTGGGATTCCCGAGAGTCCGGGTGGACACCACGGACACAAAGCCTCTGGCAGGTCCTTGGGACATTTGCTGACCCAGCACTGAACCCCACTGAACCCCACCGGATGAACGATTGCCTTTTCTGTGCCCCCAGGTGGCACTGCTGGTGGCAGCGGAGTTCTGGGAACAAGGGGACTTGGAAAGGACAGTTCTGGACCAGCAGCCTATTGTGAGTGTTACTTCCAGAACCTCCGCCCGGGGCATGGTCTTGGCTCAGTGCAGACAGGGGATACTGGTTCTGAAGTCCTGGGTTTTCACTCTGGGTCATGTGATGAGATGGGGTGTGGGTGCTGGTGGCTCGGGGTGTGAGGGAAGCTGTGAGGTTGAATCTGGTGGAACCAGACAGTGGCTCATGGCCAGAGGCTCCACGAACCCAGGCAGCTCTGCAGTGAACATGGCTGGGCCCTCAGCTGCCCAGGAAGTCCCAGGTGGGACAGACGTGGCCCCAGGGAAGGTGCCGAGCCAGGGAGCCAGGGTCCACACATGGCACTTGGGTGGTGCGGGGTCTGTGGGTCACAGTGTGGGTCATGACTATTCTGCAAGGGAACCAGGGGCCAGGACACATGGTAGGTCCAACACATGAGAGAGACGGGGAGAGGGTTTGCTCACAAGCCAACCACTTGGTGAATAGCGGTCTGAACACTGGCCTGAGGAGGTGTCGGGCAGGTACAGGCAGCAGGAGAGGCGCCCTGACCACCAGCGACATCTCTGGGATGCTTGGTCGGTTTGTCCGTCCAGGCCGGGCTGCTAGGTCCCTGCCTGGCTTACTCTCCCCACGCCAGCTCCAGACCATGGGTAACTGTGAAGCAGGGACTGACAGGAGGCAGCTTGGTGGGTCCAGAGGGTGTGGACAACAGGGACAGCGGTCTAAGCTTACCAGGGGCTTGCGCCAGGGGGTCTGGGGTCCCAGGTTGGCACCGTGGACAGCTCCTGGGGAGCTGGAGGGGCCTGTCTCAGGAGACCCGGGAGCCTGGTTTAGCACCCTGGACAGTTTCACTGGCTGGGCCTGGTTCAGCACCATGCAGCTCTCTGGACTGGGGGCCGCTCTCAGGGAGCTGGGGTCCTGGCTCAGCACCGTGGAGAGCTCCACGCGGTGTCTGGGGGACCTAGGATACCAGGAACAGGCCAGCACTAGGACACTAACACGGATGCCCTGGAACCAGGGCCTGATGGCTCCAGGGCGCGTGGGTGGAGGGGGGCATCCTGGACTTGCCCTGCCACGGCCCAGCGTCTCTCGGGCGGGCTGGGTGGGACCCAGGGCTCCACCTTCCTCCGCGAGCATCTCCATGGATGTTTATCCGAGTGAGTGCGGCTAAGTGAGTCCTGGTGCTTGAGGGATGTGCCAGACCCATCTGTCCTTGCCCCTCACTGTGTCCCTCATGTGTCCCTGGCCCTCACTGTATCCCTGCCCCTCACTCTCCCCCTGCCCCTGCCCCTCACTGTGTCTCTGTCCCTGCCCCTCACTCTGCCCCTGCCCCTCACTGTGCCCCTGGTTCTCCCAAAGCCGATGATGGACCGGAACAAGGCGGCTGAGCTCCCCAAACTGCAGGTCGGCTTCATCGACTTCGTGTGCACCTTCGTGTACAAGGTGAGCGGCAGGCATCACAGGGCCCCTGGGCCCAGGAGGAAGGGGCGTGGAGTCGGCGGTCACCCGGGCTCCCCTGGCCCCCCTTCCTCTCATCTGCAGCAAAATCCAGCATCTTCAGTGTCGCCCTGAGTTGAGCCCCTCCCACCTCCCTAGGCAATCAGCTCTGTTCCCACCGGCTTCTCCCTCTCAGTCCTCACAGTCACCTCGAGGCCTCGCCTCCAGTGTCCCTTCCCCAGCCCTCCGGCGCTCCCTGCAGCCTGCATTGTTCCCGGGGCGACAGCAGGTGCATCTGGGTGTCCATGATCCCGGAGGACAGGGTGCCCCTGGAGCTGGGTGTGCTTTGCCCAGAAACACGTGCTGCATAACTGACAAGTGGCAGCAGGTCACAGCTCAGGGGCTGGGCTGGGGACTGAGGAGCATCTGACTGCACAGCCTCCTGTGATGCCCAACATGGCCACACAGGCATCAGGCAGACCCCACACTCCAAGGAGGATGTTGCCTGGTTCTGAGTGAAGTCACCCCTAACTGAACCATCCCACCCCCACCACGGCCCCCAGGACACCACACTTCCCCCCACTGCCACTCCAACCCCATTTCCTGCCTCCACAGCTGATGTGCTGGGGGGAGGCGGGTCCAGGATGTGCACTGCAGTCCTGACCTCACAGGTCACAACTCACCACCACGCATCCCTCCCCGCTGCACCTGCTCACCCACAGCTTGTGTGTTCACATGCCTGTGTGCTGTGCATGCATTTTGATGTGTGTGATGTGTGTGTTGTGTGTGATACACATCCAACATGTGCAATGTGCGCATCATATGATGTGTGTGCATTGTCTGTG
>PVJC01032302.1:0-20026 GCA_004026665.1 Murina feae
GCAGGTAGACACACACAGGAGGACTGCTCCAAGCCTCAGATGTGGCTGGGGGCAGGTCCCCAGTGGTGACACACACACACACACACACACAAAAGGCGCCTGGCAGACTGGGGCCATCATAGGACATCCACTGAGGGGTCCCAGACTGTGAGAGGGCACAGGCCGGGCTGAGGGACTCCCTCCACCCCGAGTGCACACATTTTTGTGCACCGGGCCCCTAGTTCAATATAAAGAAGAAACTGAAACTCAAGATGATCATACAATAATTAGAGAGCGTCCACCCATGTGAATGAAGTCCAAGACTACAGTTTATGTATATCATACCTCAGGACACAAAAAGAACTTACATATACTGATTGTTGTGAATATTTTCTATAATTCTTCAAAAATCACAGTGAATGTGATGGGTGACAGAAGACCAGATATGTACAAATTTTTACTCCAATTTTTAAAATAGAAATTAAGGCAAAAAGAGTAGGAAGTTTGAGATCAGTCCCTGCAAAAATTTTGGGGGTAAGCAGATAGATGTTAAAGTCTTAGTAAATGAACAGGTATTTGTGAATATCAATAGAATTTGCTAAATCAAGTTATGTTAGCACAACATAACTCACTCACTCCCTTCCTCCTCCTCCTCTCCGTCCCTCTCTCCTTCCTTCTTTCTTTCTATCTACTTTTATTTTTGTATTACTTTGCTATTACTGTATAACAAATTATCATAAACTCAGCAGCTTAAAACAATACCCAGTTAATTTCTCCCAGTTTTTGTGACTCAGGAGTCTGGGCATGACTTAAAGTAGTCCTGGGCTCAGGGACTTCAAGGCTTCATTCAAAGTGTGGGCTATTGGTCTGTGATTCTCATCTAGAGATTAGGATTCTCTTTGAAGCTCATTCAGATCATTGGAAGAATTCAGTTCCTTTCAGTTGTAGGACTGAGGCTCTCAGTTTCTACAGGCTGCCTCTCTCCTAAGTCATAGGCAATTTACAATATGGTTCATTTCTTTCTTCTGGATCAGAAGGAGACCATTTCTCTTTAAAGGGCTTCCTGGTTAGGTCAATTTTAACCAGTAAAATCTCTCCTTTGATTAACTCAAAGATGATTTAATTACATCTGATAATGTTTTTAAATGTGTATATATATATATATATATATATATATATATATATATATATATATATATCCATTTGCATTAGAAAAAAAATTGCTATCTCCTCATTCCCCCAACATGACACACATATGCATGTCCACACACACCTAGCTGTAGATCATAAAAGTTTTCCTAAAATACACCCATTTGGTTGTATGATTTTCTTCAATGGTACTAAATAGCCTTGGTTTAGCAACAGAAGATGTTTGTAGCAGAACTAATCTAGAGAAAAAGGATAAAGAAGTCCCTATAGGATTCTCAATATGCAGCAGCAAGAGATATTTAAAGGAGAAAGAGAGGTCTCTATCAGACACAAAGAGTAGATAAAAACATCAGGACCAAGACAATGACACTCAGGGCCAGCCCATCACCCTGGAATTTACGTGGAACAGAAACCTCGATGGGAAGGCTTGCCTAAGAAATTCTTAGAGGAGCATAACTGCCCATATCCCACACTGACCTGATAGCCAAGAAGTGGTAATAAGACAAACCTAGGGGAGAGTTTATCAACTAAGACTGCACTTCATCTGGAGATACACAGAAGTGTCCTGAGACACACTTCCACCTCCTTCCAGGTATGGTTCTTAGACTTGACAACAGGACAGTTTATTATTTCATAAAATATTGCTTTATAATATAATAACCCAGAAAATGATAGGGAGAACAAATGTTAGTTAAATGAAAAATGACAGCATTCGTTTCCTATTGCTGCTATAACAAATTACCACAATTTATTGGCTTCAAAACACAAATTTATTATTTTATAGCTTTGTAAATCAGAACTCTCAATGGACTAAAATTGTGTCATCAGGGCTCCAATTCTTCTGGAAGCTCTAGGGCCTGGCATGGGTCCTCAAAGTTTTTAAACAGGGGCCAGTTCACTGTCCCTCAGACCGTTGGAGGGCCGGACTATAGTTAAAAAAAAAACAAACCTATAAACAAATTCCTATGCACACTGCACATATGTTATTTTGAAGTAAAAAAACAAGGCGGCAAAAACACCCGGCAGGCCGGATAAATGTCCTCGGCGGGCCACATAAATGTCCTTGGTGGGGCCGCATATGGCCCGCGGGCCATAGTTTGAGGAACCCTGCAAGGAGGATCTATTTGTTTTTGTTTTTGTTTTGCTTTTTCCAGCTTCCAGAGGCGAACTGTACTCTTTGGCTCATGGTCCCTTCCTCTGCCTTCAAAGCCACCAGCAGACCATCTTAAAATCTCTCTTCTAGTCTGATATTCCTATGTCCATTTTACAAGAACAACTGTGAATACATTGAGTCCACCTAGATTGTCCAGGATAATATTCCCACCTCAAAATCCTTAGCTTATTCACATCTTCAAAGTCCCTTTGGTCATGGAAGGTAACATTTCACAGATTTAGGGAATTAATATGTGGGCATCTTTGAGGGCTACTCGGCTTACCATACCTGTCAAATGCCTTTCTAATACTAAAGTTCAATCAGTTCATTTGGCTGCTGACAAAAATGCCCAGTGATGTATTAATGAGTTTAAGTTTTCGTAATATATTTCTATAGAATTTTTATATTCTCTAAGAAAATTAATAGAGGAACAATAAGCAACAAATTTGATTAGCTAACAGAAAGTGTTTAAAAAAAACGATATTTTCAAGTAGTTGTTTCAAAGCATTCACAAAGCAGCTCATCTATTCTTATAATTGTCATTTAAGAGAAAGGTGGCTATCATTACAGTAATTTTTAAGTAAGAAAATGAATGCATACAGTGAGTTACGTGACTTTCCTCAGATCACTTAGGGAGGAACGCTGGAGGAGTTATGAATAGAACTCAGCTTTCCCTATTCCCATTCAGTAGCTAAAAAGGTTAGGAATAATGTTACACTGGTTCATACTGATTATCTAGTGTCTCTTCTCCAAAGCACAGCAAATCTAAAAGAAAAATCTCCCCAGATACATTAATATGCCTTTGGTTAGTTTTTCTTACCTTATGGTTTCAATAAAGCTCTAAAAATATTTTTTAAAAAACTCATGTTCAAACCCGTCATCTCCCTTGAATTTTAAGTAGGTTTGCAAGGCCTTACATTAACGTGGCTTTAACTTTTTAAAACAGACATTGTTTACCTAACTGTAAACAAAAACAAAAAGTAAAGGAATATGATTGTCCTGTCTGAGGGCTTTAATTACTGGTGCACTGAGTGTAGAGGGGCTGTGCTGGTGGGAAGAGCTGGAGAGTAGAACAGAATTTGATTGAAATCTCAATTCTTCCACATATGCCAGCTGTGACCTTGGACAAGCTGCCTGCCCTCTCAGATTCCTCATTTTGAAAATAATAAACCTCTTTGACAGAGTTCATGTGAAGATTAGAGATCGTCTTCGGAAAATACCTGGTACGCAAAAGCATTTAATACGTTTCCAACTTAGAAAAAACAAAAAATGTAGGAATAGATCTTCCTGCTAAAAAATATTTGGAGTGGATGCTCTGATGTGCTGCCCCCGTCCCACTTCAGGGAGGAAGGACCTATGCTCCAAGCTGCTGGGAGTGGTCCTGATGGAAAGCTATTTGTGTCAGCCCTTGTGGGGGTTGCCCTACCTGAAGAGAGCCTCCTCACCCAATGTCCACCCCCTTCCAGGGTGACTGGCCCCCAGTGATTGATCACAGGGATGTCATCTCTGATCAGAATTTGCCAAAGGGTTGGTTGAGATCTCTGCTGAGACTCCTTGCCAGCTCAACTCCCTCTGTGCCATCTCACTTCCTTCTTTTTGCTTCCCTTCCATAGGTGTTGATCTGAATGGCACTCCTCATAAGCATCTTATACCCTAGTCAGAGTGGAAATTAGTTTCCCAGGGAACCCCATCCAGGAGCAAGGTTGCTGGGTATGTTGCTCAGCCTCTCATGTGGACCTTACGATCATCATTCCCCATAAGGGCACGAGGGCGCATAACACACCCAAGCTAGAATAAGTATGAACCCTTTGCCTTAGCTCTCCTTTACCCTCTGAATATGTTTCACTCACCAATTTGTGCACAGATTCAGCTTGTTGCATTAGAAATGTTGCTAATCTCACAATTAAGAAAATTTTAATATTATTTATGCAGTGACTGATACTAAAAACTAATAATATTGCTTTATTTTTTTGTTGTTTTTTATTTTTTTTATTTCATTGCTTAAAGTATTACAACAAGTGATAGATAAGTATTACAACAGATGATAGATAGATCTCCATTTTTTTTTCCCTTGCCCTTATAATAACCAAAAACTAAAAGGGAAGACAAATGAAACAAAATTGGCAAAAGGTTGATCACTCATGAAGTGGGATGACTGGTACATGGAAGTTCATTATATTATTCTCTTCTTCATGTGTTTTAACTTTTCTTTTTTTCTAAATATATTTTTATTAATTTCAGAGAGGAAGAGAAAGATAGAAACATTAATGATAAGAGAGAATCACTGATCAGCTGCCTCCTGCACAGCCCATACTGGAAACTGAGCCTGCAATCTGGTCATGTGTCCTGACTGGAAATCCAACTATGACCTCCTGGTTCATGAGTCAACACTCAACTACTGAGCACATTTGCTATGTTTTTTTTTTTCTTTTCCTTTTTTTTATTTCAACCGCATTTATTATCATTACAACTACATTTTACTTTCTTTCATATTATATTTCTTTTTAAAATGTTCTTTTTATTTTTGTGGTCCTCCTCCTACTCCCTTTCCTGAGTCTAATTCAGAAGGTTTATGAAATATTTTAAATTTGGCTGTGCTTACATTCCCTAATTAAATCTTCTTTGAAAATGTGTTCATTTTTTATTAGCATGCTGTATTCTCTTTCTGCTCTCTTTTCTCTCTTAAAATATCAAACATGTTTGCCTTTTCTAATTCATTTTTTGACACAGACTGATTCTATCTGAGCTGATAATTCCCTAAACATGGTGTCAACCAATGGTTGTTGGTGCCAAGTCAATGCCAATAAAGAATCCCCAATTTGGGGTGCAGATAAGAAGGAAGCTACTCAGTGCAGTGCTGCAGCCCGGCTGTGAAACAGTACAGCTGTGGAGCAGCTCTGGGGGGCCAGACAGCCCTCTCCAGCCACAGAACTCTGCTCCTCCATGGTCTTCTCTGTGCTTTGTGGTTCACTGGTCTTTGTGCCCCCTGATGGGCTGCCCCACTGCCCTACTCCACTCCAGAGTTGTTGTTGTTGTTATTGTTATTTACAGGTTTTCTTTTTTTTTTGATAAAATATATTTTTATTGATTTCAGAGAGGAAGGAAGAGGGAGAGAAAGATAGAAACATCAATGATATAGAGAATCATTGATCGGCTGCCTCCTTTATATAAATAAATCTTGGTGGACCTGAAATAAAAAGAATAAATGGAGCATTCTAAAAACAAATACATAAATGTTGTGAATTAGGAGCCAGTCCAATAGTCCACCACTGGGGATCAAGCCCACATCCTGGGCATGGGCCCTGACCAGAATCGAACTGTGACCTCTTGGTTCATAGGTCAATGCTCAACCATTGAGCCATGCCAGCTGAGCTTCAAAGCATTTTAACCTAGTTCACTGGACTATCTCAGATAAACAAACAAGGAAATAAAGCCGAAATATGTATAAAATGTATGCCTGCTGAGCCAAGTCCTATAGGAAACATGACGGATTTGAGAAGAATTTGGTGTCATAAAATATAATGAGATGGGAAAACAGTCAGGAAACTAGGTTCTTGCACTAGATTTCCCACTGACTAGCTCTATGACCCTGGGCACTGTCCCTACGGTATTTCACTTTCTCTGTCTGTAAGATGAAGGCACCTTACAGTTATTATAATCCAAAGTTTACAAGTCAATTATTATACTTTCAATATTACTAAGCAATCATAAACACGTTGAACAATGGGATTAAAAGAATCTTGAATGGAAATTAAACAAGAATAAAAAAATCAATTTTTTTCTAAAAGTTGAAAATAAATGTTACTGTATAAGAGTTTAAATTTCCAAATATTATATGTTCTGTCTCCCTTACTACATTTTCCTAAAACAACATGAGATGGACCTTCTACCAGGAATTCCTGTGGGTGCTCTGTAAACCTAGCCCTACAGAAACTTGATCATTTCAAATCTAAGCCAGCAATTTTATAATTCAAATCAATTTTATAGTTCTAATGTATTATCACGAGTTAAATTCTACCGTTACAGTCTCTAATACTTGGAAATTTCAGCTTTAATCACGGTTTTGAAGTGTTGCATTCTAGGTACTTGCGGGCTTACTCACAGGGAAATAACTTCAGGCTAGTAAAACAATAATACAATTTCATACTCATAATGTCAAAGCAACAGCAATTTGGCAAATTCAGATGGTGAGCCTAAAAATCCGAGAGAGAGAGAGAGAGAGAGAGAGAGAGAGAGAGAGAGAGAGAGAGAGAGAGAGAGAGAGAGACTTACGTGTATATATGTACATGGGCAAATGTGCCATCTGCAAATAAAGACAGTTTTAATTCTTCTTTCCAACATATATACTTTTTATTTCCTTTTATTGCCTCATTGCATTAGCAAGGACTATACTTAGGTATAAATCTAACAAAATATATATGACTTACATAGGGGAAAACACAATAAATAAATGGAGATTATGTTCATGGATAGGAGGACTTTACACTGTCAACATGTCAATCCTTCCTAACTTGATCCATAGATATAATGCTATCCAACTCAAAATTCTAGCAAGTTATTTTTTGGTTGTTGATAAACTGATTATAAGTTTATATGGAAAATCAAAAGACCCGGAATAGTCAACACAATACTGAGATAAGAACTAAGCCGGAGGACCGACACTACCTGGCTTTAAGAATCACTACAATTTTACAGTAATCGAGACAGTATGGTAATGATTAAAAAAATAGGCAAGTAGATCAGTGGAATAAAAGAGAAAGTCCAGAAATAGGTCCACATAAATATACTCAACTGATCCTTGACAGAGGAGCAAAGGCAACACAATGGAGCAAAAATAATCTCTTCAACAAATGGTGCTGAAACAACTGGAGATCAATATGCAAAAAGAAGTTAATCTAGACGCAGACTTAACGCCCTTCACAAAAATTAAATCAAAATGGATAATAGACCTAAATATGGAACACAAAACTATAAAACTCCTAGAAGGTAACAGGATAACAGGAAAACTCCTAGAAGGTGGGTTTAGCGGTGACTTTTTAAAAATAACATGAAAAGCAGAATCCATCAAAAAAAGAATTGATAAGCTGACTTCATTAAGATGAACAATGAGATACCACTACACAGCTACTATAATTCAGAAGACTGACAACACCAAGTCAAGAGGAGGATGTGGAACAAACAGGAACTCTCACTCATTGCTGGTGAGAATGCAAAATGGTACAGCCACTTTGGAAAACAGTTTGGTAGTTATTACAAAATTAAACACATTCTTACCATATTATCAAGCAAGTGTGCTCCTTAGTATTTATGAAAGAAGTTGGAAATGTCTGTCCACACTAAAACAAATTGCACTATACCCATAAAAAGCAATGCTACAGAGCAATCAAAAGGACGAACAATGGATATATGGATGGATTTCCAAAACATTATGCTAACCGAATACACCCAAGACACAAAAGAATGCATACTAAGTAATTCCATTAATATGGAAATCTAGAAAATGCAAAACTATAGTAAAAGCAAAGAAATCAAAGAAAGCTTCACTCCACAATATAACATGCACTGCTTGCTTCCTTAGTCATTGCTACTTCTGACTTTTCAAGGGCCCTAGGTCCTTCCAGCCTTCTTTTGATGAAGTCATATGCATTTCTCAAAACCTAATGAAATTGCCTAAATTGTCCCTTAATGAAATATAACTTATCTTATTGGAATTCAATTTGGCAATCTATACAAAAGCCTTAAAAAAATAATAACCTCTGCTCAGTGATTTAATTTTTCTGAATAAATGTAATCAAAGATATAAGGAATTATGCATAAAGATGTTCACTAGAACATAGTAATTCATTACAGTAAACTACTAGAAACAATCTCAATGATTGTGTAGTTCTGAGTCAGTAAAAATAGAATCACAATAAAGAATGATTAAATAATTAGCCCCAGTATATTCTTGTAATGGAATATTATGCAACCATTAAAATATTTAAGAGGTCCATTGGGGGGGGGAGAGGCATATGTAATACTTTCAACAATAAAGATTTTAAAAAATATTTAGTCACACAGGAAGGTATAGAAAGACAATGTTAAATGAGACAAATATACTCTGTGTATAGAAAGATTCCAATTTTAGGTATTGTATATGAAAATTGTATGTTTATCTACATGAATTTATATGAAAAAATGCACAATGCTATTTGTTCACTCCTTCAGTGTTCTTTCATTTAAAACACATACACATTTATTTACTATCTAACTTCTCTAAACAAAACAGAAACGGTCCTTTCCCTTTGGAGATGATTATAGAGAGGAAGATACTTTTACAAGTAATTACAACAAAATTGTGTACACACATTTCTTTTGTTAGCTTCCTATGTGTCCACTATAACTGCCAACTCCATGGTGGTAGCGATCCTGCTTATCATGTTTGTCATTGTATTCCCAGCATTCACCAAGTCCAGGAGTATAAATATTTGATGAATATGGAGGAAACCACAAACTACACAGGAACGTATTAGCAGGAGGACCTGAAATATTCAGGAAGTTTAAAAACTTTTTTGAGACAAGTATCATTTAAAATAAGGCCCTGAAGGATGAATAAGAATTAGTCAAGCAGGAAAGGTTGGGAAGGTTGTTACACGTAGAAAATTGCTAAAAAGGGAAAAGGAAAAGCTAAATTCAAGAAGCAAACAATTCTTACTTCATGGTAAGGACATATAAGCAATTGTCTTTTCAAATTTTTTTCAATAAATATGTATTTTTGTTGTAATGAGAGAAAAAATATTCTGAATAAAATAGATTTAAAACTTTTGACTTCTTGGAGACGCCCTAATTCTATGTTCATTTTCTTACCTAGAATTGTCTCTGCACTAAACATATAATACTGAACAAACTATTCTAAATTTAATGTACTTCTCTAGAGATTTCCTCCTAGAGTTTAAGTATTTCCTCCCAGAGTTTAAGACCTTTCAGGTCAATTATAATTTTTTATTTCCTTCACTTTGTATCTTCCATAGCACTATGCTGTATACCAAATATGTACCTAAAGCCAGTTAAATAATTTCTACATATGGATATAAATAGGAATTGAACCCATGAAACCTATCATTCTGATATTATTAGATGATGGCTGTCATTCCAATGACTTTGCAGAACTAGTCCCAGAGGAATCAGACGAATTATTAAATTTCCTTTTAGATATCTCTGTTGAAGAAATCAGTTCACTTGATATAAATACTTAATACTTGACTTGGAACAAAAGGTAATACTATTATTTGTCCTAAAATCTCAGAAACAGATTATTTCTTTCCAGGATGGAGGAAGAAAAGAAATTCAGATGGTCAAAATGACCATGACTATAATTTTTGGTACATAACACATGTTGGTTAAAATAATAACCTATTCTTTTGCATAAACCTTCCTTTCATAGTACACCAAAGTTGTTAAAATTGTTCATCAATCCAACAACAAGTAGCTTCTAAAAGTAATTATTTTTCCACACTGGAGAATTCTTAAGAGAGTAGAAGTACCCTGCCCCAAAAACATTTAGGACTGTTCCTTTGGTCAATATTAAGATCATAAATCCCTTTTTAAGATCATTCTCTCCATTCTCAAGGGTGAGGAATGATTCTCAGCCTTACCATTCCAGGCCCAAATGGGAAAGGAGGCACAAACTTTAGGGTTTTCAGGGAGAAAGACACAGGGCAGTACTAGCCACAGCCAGTGAGTCTTGCTCCCCACACTCAAGTGGCATATAGACCCTCGTGTCTATGATGACATTTCATGGAGAAAATAATGTGTATACTTGCTTAAACTAACATTCAACTGGACTGAAATGGGTTCACATTTCCAAAGAGCCTCTGTGAATAAGTACAGCATGTCACAATACTTTAAGACTGGCCCTCTATTCATACTAACATAACAGGGGCTTTATTACTAGAAGCAAGATTTTTCCAGACTCCCTACCTCCTTCTCCAGCCTTATTTTTATCACTTTTATTTTTCAGGTACAAATCCTTTGTGTCAATGTAAATAATTTACGAACCACTTCTTATAAGACATGAGAATTCCTGCTTACCTCCTCATACCACTCCTTCTACCTGGAGTGTCTTCCCTTCTCGCTGCTTTCAAAGTTTAGTCTGCTGGTTGGGTTCTACTTAATTTATGGAAATTTGCTGGAACCCTAATACCTCTTCAATATTTCTGCCATAATTGTAAAATTTAGAATTTAGCAAATGTTGCCCTGCATTTATAAATCTGTTCTATGCCTCTAATTAGATGAAAAACTCCTTTGGATAGTCAGCATATAAGGTCATATTGTGGAACCAGTGACAAGGGGGGTCTCAATAGATGATAATGATAATGGTTACCTAAAAGCAAATTTCAAAATATAGGACAGACTTCTAGTTTAGCCTATGAATACAACCTTTTAATTTTTTTACCAAATTTTTTATTCTGTATAAACTTTTCCAATTAAAATTTCCTATTCCTTCTTACAAATACAGTTTTATTTTCATAAATGATATTTCCTTGCTATATTTCTTTTAATAGCTCTACTCCATCTGTCAAATTTTAATACTGCCTGAAAAAAAAGATTATTTTCTGGAATAAACTATTATCTTTCACTTAATTTTCACAGTATCTCATTATATTAAGAAAAAACAGACAAAGTAACTAAGAGATTGTTTTTGTGGTATTCTTTTGTTTTTTAATATATTTTATTGATTTTTTTACAGAGAGGAAGGAAGAGGGACAGAGAGTTAGAAACATTCATGAGAGAGAAACATCGATCAGCTACCTCTTGCACACCCCCAACTGGGGATGTGCCCGCAACCAAGGCACATGCCCTTGACCGGAATCGAACCAGGGACCCTTCAGTCCCCAGGCTTATGCTCTATCCACTGAGCCAAACCAGTTAGGGCTTTTGTGGTATTCTTACCAATTCAATTTGGTCTCCAAAAAAACAATGCATCCTAATTTGAAACATCCTATATAATAAAAGCCTAATATGCTAAGTGTCCAGTTTTCCAGTTGGCCATTCAACCAATCAATGCATAATATGCTAATGATATGTGAAGGACACTCAACTGCTTGCTATGACATGCACTGACCACCAGGGGGCAGGCACTCCAACCAGTAGGTTAGTTTGCTGCTGGGGTCCAGCTGATCAGGACTGAGTGAAAGGGGCTGGACACACCCTGGAGCCTTCCCGTGGTCCCTACCTGGCTGGCCAACCTCCCATGTCCCTCCCCAGCCCCCATCATGCACCGGTGGGGTGCCTCACCTGTGCCCTTTTGCAATCTGGGACCCCTCAAGAGATGTCGGAGAGCCAGTTTTGGCTCAACCGCTGAATGACCAGTCGCTATAACATGCACTGACCCTCAGGGGGCAGATGCTCAATGCAGGAGCTGCCCCTGGTGGTCAGTGCACTGCCATAGGGGGAATGCCACTCAGCCAGAAGCCAGGCTTATGGCTGGCGAGTGCAGCAGTGGTGGTGAGAGCCTCTCCCACTTCTGAGGGAGCACTAGGATGTCCAACTGATGGCTTAGGCCTGCTCCCCAACTGGCTCAGGACAGCGAGATTAGTCCCGAGTCTCCTCTGCTGGCCATACTTGAGGCAGCTGCTTACTCAGACACCTCCCAGGAAATGGCTGACATTGGGACATGTATGATGTTCAATTAAAGAATTCTTTCTTTATGTTCTATTAGACTGTTTTATTAATTATATTATGATCTGCTTTCTTCTATACAACATGTCATTAAACTTAACAACATAGAAAAGAAAATGATATAATTTATTTCTGATAGTCCCAAGACCTGGGTCCTCCCAAGAGTTGGACAATGATCAATGTCCCCAGAATTAATCTTGTCGTGTGCCACCAAAGCAAGATATCATGGAGGTATTTAAAATTAGTAATAACAAAATCATTTTTAAAATCCAGTGAAAATGAAATAAATAAGAATATATCTTAAAGGACTATAAATATGGAAAAGGAACCATAGAAAAATTAGAAATAGGAAATTATAACATTCATATTAACACATTAATATAAAATAAATAATTAGATTAAAAGACAGGTAAAATTGGCAAGTCATTCAATATCCTACCTGTTCTTTTGAGGCACAAAACAAAATGATTCTCAACAGAAACACCTCTAATATGCCAAGCCCTTTTGGAGGCTAATTTAAATACACAAGAACTGTGTAAGTATAAGTCTTATTGTATATAGATGAAGAAACTGGAGCATTAAAATAAACCAGCTTTACTGCATCTGAAAAGCTACATAAATAGTTGTCTTTCAAATATTCTGACCTGAGACAATCAGGTTACATCAAGAACGGAAATGTATATTTTTATCTCTAAGCTAAATATATGTTGCTAAAGTACAAAACAATACACAAGTAAATTACAAACTTAATTATCATAAAATGATCGGTACTTTTCCTATGTATTTTAGGTAGCCAGCTGTTCGCTGTTGCAATGAAAAATGGCTCACCAAAGGTGTATAACATTCTGTAATTTCCTCTCAACATTCAGGTGACAATGACAAAGTGCTCCAGTTTCTGCCTTTTATTCTCATCATCACTACATGTTTGAAAAATTGATATCTCACTTGTGGCCAACGATTACAAATGCAACCCACATTCTTCCTCTTCATGTCTTATTTTCTTCTCCATCTAGGCCACCATTTCTCTGTCATTATTATCGATTTATTTTTCATCTCCCTTTTCACTTGTTTTTTCCCTAAAGCTATACATGCATGTCACTTTTATGACCACCCCCAAATCCTTATCCTCATATCCAACAAGAAGCAAGAACGTAAGCTACTAGCCAGGAGGCCTGGGGACTGACTGCTACATACCAAGGCAAATGAAAAGCCATCCTAGGATGCTGGGTTTGGTAAGGAGCAGGATAACGGGAAAGGGTCACATGAGGAGGGAAGGTCAGTGGGCTAGCCCAAGCAGTGCTGGAGAGCAGAGGCTCACAGAAGAGTTGTGGGGCATTATCATAACTGGGTACATACACGTGGCACAAACAAAGAAAAGAACGAGGTTGGTGATACCTTTCATCTTTTTATGGTCATTTCCTTCTTCCAGTACAAAATTTGTACTGGCCATTATTAGTTCGTAAAAAGTACACCGATACAATTTTCTCTTTTCTCCAACAAGTTCCCTTGTAATTCCTGTTAATTTTACCTATTTTCAGAATGGAGGAGCCTAATCAGTAGTACCAGAAAATGAAAGCAAGAAATAGAACTCCTAGAAGTTCATTCAAATTAAATTTAGCTTTATTTTCATTGCTACAGTAACTTTTAAACGTACACTGGATAAAATAATTGTTGACAGATGAAGAAAACAGTATAACATTTCAGAGATAGAGGAACACATACAGTAAACAAATGGAAGAATATACTGTGTTCATGGATTAGTGTAATCAACATCATTAAAATGTCCATACTACCCAAAACAATCTATATCTTTAATGCAATCCCCATGAAAATACCAATGGCATATTTCACAAATATAGAACAAATTCTCCAAAAATTCACATGGAATTAAAAAAGACCCCAAATAGCCACAGAAAGAAGAACAAAGTTGAGCCCTAGCCAGTTTGGCTCAGTGGATAGAATATTGGACTGCGGACTGAAGGATCCCAGGTTGGATTCCGGGCAAGGGCAGATGCCCCAGTTGCAGGCTCAATCCCCAGTAGGGGGCATGTGGGAGCCAGCCAATCAATGAGTCTCATAATTAATGTTTCTGTCTCTCTTTCCCTCTCCCTTCCTCTCTGAAATCAGTAACAATACATATTTTTAAAAGAACAAAGTTGGAGGGATCACAATATCAGATATTAAGCTATATTACAAAGCCACTATTCTCAAAACTGCCTGGTACTGGTGCAAGAATAGACATATAGACCAATGGAACAGAACGAAGAACCTAGAAATCAATCTAAGACATTATGCTCAATTAATATTTGAAAAAGGAGGCAAGAGCATACAGTCTATTCAATAAATGGTGTTGGCCTTTTCTTGATAAAAATCCTCAGAAAAATGGGAATAGAGGAATAATACCTCAATGTAATAAAAGACTTATATGACAAACCTACAGCCAACATCATACTTAATGGGCAAAAACTAAAATCATTTCACCTAAGAACAAGAACAAGACAGGGATACCCACTTTCACCACTCATGTTCAACATAGTTCTGGAAGTGCTAGTCATAGCAATTAGACAAGAAGAAGAAATAAAAGGTATCCAAATTGGAAAAGAAGATGTAAAACTGTCATTATTTGAAGATGACATGCTACCGCACATAGAAAACCCTAAACACTCCATCAAAAAATTATTAGACTTAATAAATGAATTCGGCAATGTAGCAGGATACAAAATTAATGCCAAGAAATCCATGGCATTTCTATACATCAATAGTGAACTTACAGAAAGAGAGACAAAAAAACAATTCCATTTATCATCACACCAAAAAAAAAATAATAAAATAAGACACCTAGGAAAAAACTTAACTAAAGAGGCAAAAGACCTATACTCAGAAAACTACAGGACACTGATAAAAGAGATAAAGGAAGATATAAACCCAATGGAAGAATATACTGTGTTCATGGATTGGTAGAATCAACATCATTAAAATGTCCATTCTACCCAAAGCAATCTATAGATTCAATGCACTCCCCATTAAAATACCAACAGCATATTTCACAGACCTAGAACAAACTCTCCAAAAATTCATCTGGAACCAAAAAAGTTCCTGAATAGTTGCAGCAATCCTGAGAAAGAACAAAGTAGGAGGGACCTCAATACCAGATATCAAGATGTATTACAAAGCCACTGTTCTCAAAACTGCCTGGTACTGGCACAAGAACAGACATATAGATCAATGGAATAGAATAGAAAACCCAGAAATCGACCCAAACCACTATGCTCAATTAATATCTGACGAAGGAGGCAAGAGTATACAATAGAGTCAAGACAGTCTCTTCAATAAATGGTGTTGGAAAAATTGGACAGATACATGCAAAAAACTGAAACCAGGCCACCAACTCACACCATACACAAAAATAAACTCAAAATGGATAAAGGACTTAAACATAAAATGAGAAACCATAATAGAGGAATCCACAGGAAGCAAAATCTCAGACATATGCTGAAGCAATGTCTTCACCGATACAGCTCCTAGGGCAATAGAAACTAAAGAGAAAATAAACAAATGAGACTACATCAAAATAAAAAGCTTTTGCACAGCAAAAGAAACCATCAACAAAACAACAAGAAAGCCCACTGCATGGGAGAACATATTTGCAAAGTTATCACCAATAAGGGTTTAATCTCCAACATTTACAGGGAACTCATACAATTTAACAAAAGGAAGATAAACAACCCAATCAAAAAATGGTCAATGGACCTAAATAATACTTTCAAAAGAAGACAGAAGAAATGCCAAGAGACATATGAAAACGTGTTCAAAGTCACTAATCATCCGAGGGATGCAAATCAAAACAATGCAGTACCAGCTCACACCTGTCAGAATGGCTATCAACAAATTAACAAACGACAAGTGCTGGTGAGGATGTGAAGAAAAACAAACCCTCCTGCACTGCTGGTGGGAACAAAGACAGGTGCAAGCACTGTGGAGAACAGTATGGAGTTTCCTCAAAAAACTAAAATGAAGCTCTCATTTGACCCAGTGATCCCACTTCTAGGAATATATCCCAAGAAACTAGAAACACCAATCAGAAAGGAGATATGCACCCCTGTGTTCATAGTGGCACAATTCACCATAGATAAGATTTGGAGACAGCCTAAGTGACCATCAGCAGATGAGTGGATTAAAAAACTGTGGTACATCTACACAATGGAATACTATGCTGTGGCAAAAAAGGAGGAGTTCTTACCATTTGCAGCAGCATGGATAGAACTGGAAAGCTCTATGCTAAGTGAAATAAGCCAGAGAAAGATAAATATCACATGATATCACTCATTTAGGGAAGATAATGAACAACACAATTTCATGAACAAAACAGATCCAGAGACAGAGAAGCATTGATCAGACCATCAAACCTCAGAAGGAAGGTAGGGGAGGGTAGAGGTAACGGGGAGAGAATAACCGAAGGACTTATATGCAAGCATATAGGCCTAACCAATGGACACAGACAACAGGAGGGTGAGGGCATGAGTGGGGGGGAGGGGTAATGTGTGTATAAGAACACATATGTAATAACTTAATCAATAAAAAATTAAAAAATAATAAATTTTTAAAAAGTATGGTACATCTACACAATGGAATACTACGCTGCTATAAAAAAGAAAGAATTCTTACCATTTGCAAAGCATGGATGGATTGGAGAGCATTATGCTAAGTGAAATAAGCCAATCGGAGAAAGAGAAATATCACATGATCTCATTAAGTTTCGTAATATAATGAATAACATAAACTGATAAACAAAAATAGATCCAGAGACAGAGAAGCATCAAACAGACTTCAAACTTCAGAAGGATGGCAGGGTTAGGGGGTAGGGTAGTAGATCAACCAAAGGACTCTTATGCATGCATGTAAGCATAACCAATGGACACAGACATTAGGGAGATGAGGGCATGTACTGGGGGTTAGAGGTGGCCAGGGAGAGGTCAATGGGGGAAAAAGGAAACATATGTAATACTATATGTAATACTTTAAACAATAAAGAATTATATATATTTAAATACATATATAATTATATATATTATATAATTTTATACATATGCAAAATTCGTGCACTGGTGGGAGGGTTCCTCAGCCCAATCTGCCCCCTCTCACATATTGGGAGCCCTCAGGGGGTGTCCTACTGACGGATTAGGCCTGCTCCCTGCTCCACTTGGGGAGCGGGCCTAAGCCACAGTCTGGCCTCCCTTTGTGGGAGGCGACCAGGCTAATCAGGGGAAGCCACCAGCCCCATCACCCGCTGCTGCAGCCACTGCCAGTCACCACAGCCACCAAAGTGTTTTCATCAACACGGACTCCAGTCCCTTCACCATGAAAAAATGACAACTTTCTTTAGGCCTTTTCAAGATGTGTCTTTCATAGGATATGACATTTCTTCCTTCCTTTCTTATCCTCACCTGAGGATATATTTCCATTGATTTTTAGAGAATGTGGAAGAGAAGGGAAAAACAGAGAGAAACATTAAGGTGAGAGGAACACTTTGATTGGTTGCCTCCTGCATGAGCCCTGACCTGGGCCCCAGTCAGGGAGGAGCCTGCAACCTAGGTACATGCCCTTGGTCAGAATTGAACCCAGACCCTGCAGTCAGCAGGCTGAGGCATTAAGCACTGAGCCAAACCAGCTAGGGCAGGATATGACATTTCTTAGCCCTCCAGCAGTGGACCTTCATTTTTTTTCTCCAGGAGTGTTGTGGAAAAACCCTAGATGGCTTTTTGGATTCTTATTACCCAAGTTACTAAGAATATTAGCAGTGGCATACAGGGAGCTTAGCCAATGAGCATTAAGAAAAGGTGTTTCCTCTGTAGTTCACTCCAATCACTGGCTCCATCCCTGCCCCTCCAATCCCAGCACCTCTGCCTAGGCCTGTTACCTCTGGCCGAGGATGCAGGCCTGGGCAGGAGACCCCTAAACCCCTCTGATCGTCAGCTTCACAGAGCCCAGGCTTCTGCGATCACCAGCTCTGATTCTGCCCCCTGCCATCGCCAGCTCTGCCCTTGCTCCACTACACCCTTTCGCCAAGGCTACAGGACTAGGCAGAGGACCTCCAGAACCCTGCATTTCTGGCTCCACCGGTGCTCAGACCCCTACGATCGCAGGCTCCGCCCCTGCCTCTCTGATCACTGGCTCTGCAGAGCCCAGGCCCCTGAGATCTCTGGCCTTGCCCCTGCCCAGGCCTTATGCCTGGGCAGGGCACCCTCATATCCCTCCGGTCACCGGTTCTGCCCCTGCCCCCTCCAATCTGGTGAAGGCCTCTAGTCTGGGCAGGGGACACCCAGCCCCCTCTGATCACCTGTTCTGCCCCTTGGGCCCCTCATCTCCCCCACCACCTGCCTGCTAACAGGCCTGACCACTTCAGTGGCGGAGCTGAGCCAGACTGGTTGCCGCCATCTTGTGGCTATGGGGGAAGCCATCTTTGTGAGGGAGTGATGCCTAATTTGCATATTATTCTTTTATTAGATAGGACATATATATATAAATTAAATTAGTATGATTTAGTGAAATATATATATATATATATATATATATATATATATATATATGCGTACACTAGAGGCCCAGTGCACAAAAATTTGTGCACTCGGGGGGGGGGGGATCCCTCAACCCGGCCTGTACCCTCTCACAGTCTGGGGCCCCTTGGGGGATGTCCACCTGCTGGCTTAGGCCTGCTCGCTGGGGGATCAGGCCTAAACTGGCAGTCAGACATCCTTCTAACGGTCCGGGGGCCCTCAGGGATGTCCAATTGTCAGAGGGGAGCAGGTGTAAGCTTCAGTTGGACATCCTTAGCGCTACTGAGGAGGCGGGAGAGGTTCCCACCACCACCGCTATACTGGCAACCGTCAGCCTGGCTTGTGGCTAAGCAGAGCTTGCCTTGTAGGAGCACACTGACCACCAGGGGGCAGCTCCTGCATTGAGCATGTGCCCCCTGGTGGTTTGTGTGTGTCATAGTGACCAGTCATTCCCAGTCCTTCTGCTGTTAGGGTCCATTTGCATATTACCCTTTTATTATATAGGATTAAATAGGATAGAGGCCTGGTGCATGAGTGGGGGCCAGCTGGTTTGCCCTGAAAGGTGTCCCGGATCAGGGTGGGGGTCCCACTTGGGTGACTGGCCAGCCTGGGTGGGGGGCTGATGGCTGTTTGCAGGCTGGCCACATCCCCTTCAAGGTGGGTGTCTCCCCCTGGGGTGCCTGGCCAGCCTAGATGAGGGGCTGAGGGCCGTTTCCAGGCTGGCCACATCCCCTTCAGGAAGGGGTGTCCTGCTGGGGTGCCTGGCCAGCCTGGGTGAGTGGCTGATGACTGTTTGCAGGCTGGCCATAGTCACTTAAAGGTAGGTGTATCCCCCTGGGGTGCCTGGTTAGCCTGGTTGAGGGGCTGAGGGCTGTTTTCAGGCTGGCCTTCCCAGCAAGGCTGGCTGGGATTTATTTATCTTCTATAATTGAAACTTTGTTGCTTTAACCGGAGCCCAGGTTGGGTTGCCCATGACAACCCAGGCTCCCAGCACTTCCTTGAGCCCAAGCAGGCTGGAAGCAGGTGTCTGGGGTTTATTTATCTTCTATAACTGAAACTTTGTTGCCTTAAGCAGAGGCCACAGCCAGCCAAGGCAGGTGGGAACCGTAGGTTCCTGCATCACCGGGGCAAGCCTCCTGCTTGTTCCAGGTCCGTGGCTGCCAGCCGCCATTTTTGCTGGGTTAATTTGCATATAGTCACGTTGATAGGCTGGTGGGTGTGGCAATTGGTTGGTGGGCGTGGCTTAGGTATAGCAGTGTGGCACCAATTTGCATATTACTCTTTTATTAGATTAGATATTTCACTAATTCATACTCAAGAAGATGTTAGTGACCTTTTTCATATTATTGACATTTACATATGAATGGGCTACTAATTAGTCATTTTATTTTATTTTTTCTATTTTCTTTCTTTTTTTTTTTTTAGAGAGAGAGAGAAAGGGAGAGGGAGAGATGGAAATATCCATGGCAGA
Source organism: Murina feae (assembly GCA_004026665.1). NCBI lineage: Eukaryota > Metazoa > Chordata > Mammalia > Chiroptera > Vespertilionidae > Murina > Murina feae. Next base: position 19,967 of record PVJC01032302.1, read on the forward strand.
GAAACATTAATTAGCTGCCTGCTGCAGCCCCCTGCTGGGATCAAGCCTACAACCTGGGCA
>PVJC01032303.1:0-20054 GCA_004026665.1 Murina feae
AGGCATCAAAAAGTGTTAATTACGGCCATGAGACTTTCAGAGTTAAGTGTAGTTTCTGTTGTTATAAATAAAGACAGCAGCCCTGCATCATTTCATGGGACCTCAACAATTGCCATAAGGCAGGCACTACTTCCCCGTTTTGCAGATGAGGAAGCTGGCTGGCCGGTGACTTGCTGACCCTAATTAGAAGTGGTCTGGATCCAGGCAGGCTGAGTCCAGAATCTGTGCGCCCGTCACCTTCACCATGTAGGGTTAGACCTCCCACCCCACTGCCCACTGCAGCTGTGTGCCAGGAGCCCAGGAACCTGTGCTGGGTATGGTTTGGTGGCATGTGGAACTGGCATGGTCCCTCTGCTCTAATTTCGTGTGCGTGGTCTGCCCAAGGAAGGAACGGGGGAATGGGCTGCACCCCAAATTTTAGGTCTCCCGCAGGCCCACAAAGGTCAAGCACAGAGCATGTGGTCAGTGCTCCAGCTGGGGGAGCCAGCTCGGCCCCTCCCCTTCGCTCCTTGGCCCTGCCCATTTCGGTGGCAGGATCAGACCCCAGATGCCTCTGGGAGGGGCATGCCACTCACTGGGCACTGACCATGTGCCAGGCATCACTGAGTCTGTTGTTTTGATTAATTCCCTCTAACCCCCTGTGAAGGAGGGGGTGCTAGTCCCAGTTACAGAGGGGGAAACTGAAACTCAGAGAGGTAATGTGCACTGTCTGAGGTCACACAGCCAGTGAGCAGGGACTGGGACTTGAACTCAGGCCCATCTGTTTTGAGTGTGCATGCACTTCCTTCCTTCCTGTCCTTCCTCTTTCACCCTCTTATTTCTTGTTCTCCATCTAATTCCTATCTCTCAGACCTTCATTCATACTTTCCCATCACTAACGATACTACAGTAATTGGTGATAACAGGGTAGTAATGATATTTTTGGACTCTTGCCACCATTTCATGTAATCCTCCCAGAGCCTGATGAAAGGAGGTGGTGTTTCCATGCCCATTTTACAGGTGAGAAACGAAGGCACAGAGATGATGGATAACTTGTCCATAGACTCCCAGTGAGTAAATACTATAGATCTGCCTTTAGAGCCAGCTCTCCTGGTCACTCCACTAAACCCCAGGCTGCTTCTCCTGTCCAGCCCTCTGGGACTGCTGCTGAGCCCCAGTGAGCTCTGGCGGCCGGCACACCTCCTGTGGTTCGCCGAGGCCACTGTGCCATGCTGCTCCTGACTCTATGTTGTGAGCGCCAGTAAGGAAACACCCGGGTCCCCACTTGTGGGTGTCCTGTGCTGCCCGGCGTGTGCTCTGACCCCCGGGAGCTCAGGGAACAACTGACTTCCTCGTGGTGCCCAACAGGCAGAGGAGACAGGCAGGAGGACCCTTACCCGGTAGAAGAGGGGGAGCGAGTCCCAGGTGTAGGGATAAGCAAATGCGAGGACACGGAGCATCTTGCAGAGCCTGGGCTTGTGGAGCTCCAGAAACCTAAATCAGGGAAGAAAGGGAACGAAAGGGGTGTCAGTGAATTACACACACATGCGCATTCAAAACACCCACGGGCAAGCCATCAGCAGGGCAAGCAATTTGCACAACTTCCTCCAGCAGCATTCCCATGGGCATGGCGAGACCTCAGGGGAATCCATCTCCTGGCATCTGAGAAGCAATGGAGCCAGGGGCGTGCTCGCAGAAGCCCTGCCAACTCCAAGTTACCTAACTGCCCAAGAGCCTTTTGGAAGAACAGTGCCCACCAGGCGGGGCAGCTGTGGGGCCCAGGCCCCGGGGGAGCACATCTGCAGAGAGGGAGCTGCCTCACTGGTCAGAGCCCCCCTGGTGATGACCCAGTAGGAGCCTCGGCGGCTCAATTAGGTGTGTAATTGCCCTGAGGGACTTCTGGAACATGCCCTACCACACACAGGATGCTCCTGGCACAGGGAAACTGCATGCGGTCTTTCCTGTTCTCCTCCCCATCCCCACCCGCGTCCAATCCAAGGACAAGTGAAATCAACATGAACCCGAGTGGTGCTGACGGTCACGACAGGCAGGACCTCCAAGATGGAAGTGACAGGGCTCAGCTGGCTGGTCCGGACTGGGGAGGGGCAGCAGCTGAGGATGTGGGGCAGGGACAGTACAGGTGGCAGAGGACATGGGAGGGCAGGGAGCATGTCCACACTAATCTGCAGCCCTGAACTGAGGCTCAGGTAGAGGAATGCTCATGCGCCTGGGACAGATGCCTGTTCCAATCCCGCAGTGTGTTGTGGGCGGCTGGGTCCCCCCCTTGGTGCCGCCCACAGGGCTGCACTCGTGGTGCACAGCTAGCATGCAGAGGCTCATGGGGTGGCTGCTCTAAAGGACAGTGGACACACTCGTGCCCTCTCAGTTTCCCCCATGGTTCTGCCCCTCATCATGCTCTCCTGAGGGTACGGGGTCTGTGTCCCACCACCACGCCTCACCTCTGCATCCCTGACCCCTTATCCCAGCCCACAAGCCTGCAACTTCTCCCCAAACTCGGTCTGCTGTACCCCCAGCCCAGGCCCATTTTCCCTGGTCATGTCCCCTCTGGGCCAGTGCAGGCTCCTGTCTGGAAACCCCACTGCTGCACATATCCTTGGGCGGGGACATGGCAGAGACCCCCCACCTCTGCCTCCTTGGTGGTGGGCAACCTTCCCAAGGACTGGAGCTGGGGCTGCTCAGGTCTAGGTCCCCCACACCCAGCTCAGAAGCACGTCTGAGGTCCTGCGCAGAATACACAGCCCTCAGGGCCGAGCCTGAGGAATCCCTGTGCTGGGGTACAAGGCAGCCCTATGGGCCCTGAGAAGCCCCACAGCCTCCAGAGAGAAGCTCCAACCCCACTCAAGTCCACCAGCACGTCTCTCCTTTTCTGACCCTGCCCACAAGTCAGAGAAGCACCTAGCAGGCCTGGGGCAGAGAAGAAACAAAAGCTCAAGGAGAAAGAGGAGGGAAATAGGAGACCTCCAAAACAAGGACCCCAGCCTTGGTGTAAACCATCCCTCGCCCCCCAGGACAGGTAAGTCAGCGCAGTGCCATGATCTCGCAGGCAGTGTCTGACCTGGACAGCCTGGCTCAACATCCTGACTCTGCCCCTGGTAAACTTTGTGCACCTCAGAATCCTCATGTTAACACGAGACAACAACCGGAGACAACAACCAGAGGCAACAACCGTACCCCCTCACAGCCTTGCTGCAAACATTTGATGAAATGATACAGAGTAACACTCACTAAATGGTAGCTTTACAAGATGTGTGATGGGACCCATTCTCTCCCCTCCCCATCATATAGCCACGCTGCACCAGGAAACAGGAGCCAGAGGGAACAGACGGGTGCTGGTTGAAGGGTCTAAGATCAGGTCACTGATAAAAGGCAAAACTGGGATTTAACCCTATGGCTGTCTGGCTTCCATTTCACACCACCCCCACCCTCCAGCAGGCTGAGAAGGCCTCGGACCACCAACCAGCCTTTGTTTGTCCTTACCTGGGCTCCTGGGCCCCAGGGGGCACACCGGTGTCCCAGGAACCAGGGCTGGTCTCAACAGCCTCGGCCTCTCCTGGCACAGCCGGTCGACCCCAGCCAGCCTGCTCCATCCTCCCCCACGCACTGCCACCACCTGTCACTTCTGGGCTCAGGGAGGCTCCCTGTGAAAGCACACTCTTTCTGTGGCCACTTACACAGGAAGAAAGCTGGCTCTGGCTGGCTGGCGAGGGCCATCCCCCAAAGCATGGATTTCCTGCAACTTGAGACAACATTTCGCCCAGCCCGATAAAGTGCTTTCCCAGGGGCAAACGAGTCAGCCTCTCCGACAGCAAAGCTGAGTCTACAGGGGGAAAAAGGGAGAAAAAGCAGAACAGAGGAGAGACAGCAACAGAGAATAAAAGGCAGAAAGGCCAGCAGCTACAGAGAGGGGCCTCCCACCCCAAGGTGCAATTCCAGGCCAGGCCACAGGGTGTCGCCACAGCCAGAGGTTTTGAGAGGGAATCCTGTGAAGTGCCCCACGCCTCAAAATCCACCCTGGCAGAGCAGTCCCTGCACCCCGGGGTTGAGGAGCCAATTTACAGGGAGTCAGGCCTCCTCTGCCTAGAACCGTGTCGACAGGAAACACCAGATTTCAGGAGAAGCCTCCATCAAGAGAGGGTCGATGCAATTCTGGTCTGTTTCAAAACCCGATCAATCTTTCTGCAACAAAGCTGGAAGGATTTGCCAGCGAATTCCTGAATTAGCAGGCCTTTGGAGACAGCATTCTAATGCTGAGCGGGGTGTGCGTGTGTGTGCATGTGCGTGTGTGTGTGTGTGTGTGTGTGTGTGTGTGTGGTTATGGCTGTTTTGTTGTTGCCTGGGTGACATTGCAGGGGTGTGGACATTTCCGTGTGCTGGCTGCAGCCGTAGCAGCACTTTGTCATCTGGCCAAGCCCTCTGACCTCCAATGTACCTGAGACCCACTGCCTGCGGAGCCTCTGGTCTCCAGCTCTGACCTCCAAACCCGCTTCCAGGCGTCCACACCGCTGACCTGCCACAGCTCACTTTCCACCAGGGGCGACAACCCCTTTCCATCCCTACAGCATCGACCACAAAGCATTTCACTGAAGCAAGTATTTGCCAAAAACCCCCAACGGCTGGTGGTTTGGGAAGGAGAAACAAAAAAGTCCCTACAGTGACGTGTGATGCGCAGCAAACACTGTGCAAGGCACGCTCCTGCGGGAGGGGCGCCTTCAGGGCTGTGGGTGGCCGGCCGGCATGAGCAGGGTCTGCGTCACCACAGAGAGGCCACGCAGTCCCTCAGCCCCCTCTCCCAAGCTAGGGAACAAGAAGGCAGTTTCCTGGAACATGTTCATTTGAACTAAACTCCATGGAAGTAAGGACCGAATCACCAGCCAGGCGAGCCCAGGGCCCGGTGTGTGGGCTTCACTTCCAGGATGGCACCGGGATGGAAGTAGCGCCGTGGGGACCATGATGTTCTGGGAAGCACGGGCATAAGCGTAAGCTGCTGTGAGGCTCTTGGCCTTCTGCTGTGTGCAGGGAGGGAGGAGGTGGGCTTCCGCGCTCCTGGCCATGCCATGGGCTGAGGGGCCAGGAGGGAGCGGCAGGAGAGAATCTCGGAAGAGAAGTGCCAGTGAGGAATGCCCAGCCCAGAAAGCCCAGAGGGAATCTTCCAGAGCCCTTGCTTACGCGTGGACACCGAATGGGAGGTGGCCCTGCCCTCCTCTCCTCCTGCTTCTCCCACAGTTAATCAGCGCGGGAGTCGCTCCCTGCCCACACCACCTTTCTCACTCCTCGGACACTGACAACCAGGAAGACAGGGAATGGAAACAAAGAGGAGAGGCCTTGTAAGGTCAGAGAAGCCACCAACGTGGAAAGGAAGGAGGACAAGATGAGGAGGAAAAGGGCCCTCACCTGGGACACCCACTGTACCTCTGGCTCCGAGAGGGTGGCGTCTGCCCTTCCTCCCCTTCTGTTCCGGCACAGCCCCCTCACCCGCGGTTGTTAACACACTTGGAAGCCCCTCGGGGCCTGGGAGCTAAGCCCAGGGAACTGTCTCCCTAGGAATGTGACCGAGCACAGGGCCAGTCCCCAGTCGGGCACACAAGGCACTTCAAATCCCCAGCCACCTTTGGGCCCCTCTCTAGCTGCTCTACCCCTTCCTGCCATGTGGGCTCAGTAACCCTCCTTGCTGCCTCCAACGCAGCCCCATCCTCTCCGGCCCCCAGCCTTGTCCAGGCTGCTGCTCTGTCCAGACGTCCTCCTCTCCTCTCCAGCTAAAGTGTCTAACCTCCCGCGGCCTCTCAACGCCACTCCGCAGAATTGGGGCCCATCCACGCAGCTGTCCTTTTGTACTGTCATTATTTGTTCATGTTACATCCTGCCCTGCTCCCCTCTAATGGCCATGTCCTCGGACTTTTGTGGGGCCACAGTTTGCCTCTCCTGATGCACTGGGTGTTCTGAGGGCAAGGACTGCGCCTCACTCCTCCTGGTGTCCCCAGATCTTAACATGATGCCTAGGAACAGGGCAGGCATTTAGATGTTGAGAGGTTGGCTGGATGGATGGATGGATACATGAATGGATGGTTGAATAGATGGATGGATGGTTGGATAGATGGATGGATGGTTGGATAGATTGATGGATGGTTGCATAGATGGATGGATGGTTGCATAGATGGATAGATGGCTGATAGATGGATGGATGGTTGCATAGATGGATGGATGGATGGTTGGATGGATGGTTGGATGGATGGATGGTTGGATAGATGGATGGATGGTTGGATAGATGGATGGATGGTTGCATAGATGGATGGATGGTTGGATAGATGGATGGATGGTTGGATAGATAGATGGATGGTTGGATAGATGGATGGATGGTTGGATAGACTGATGGATGGTTGGATAGATGGATGGATGGAATAGCCTCAGGTGTTCCCCATAAACAAACAGAAGTAATCCATTTCACTGATAAGGGAAAAGCCCCCTTACATGGGCATTCAAGATATTCCTGGCTGACCTGCCCTGCCAAACAAGTTGGTCCAAAGGTACCAGGCTTGCCACATGCATAAGACCCATTCATTGTATCTGAACAATCAGTGGAGACTCCTGGCTACAAGGAAACAGTCTACCCTGGTAATTAAAAAAAAAGGCAGCAATGTCTAAGAATTTGCATTGGGAGTTCACGGGAAGGCAGTCCTGGCTCATGGACTCTGGACTATTCCTCCCACACCCACAAGCTTTCCCACCCCTCAGCCCACAGTGCTTGCTGCCCTCTGATCCTAGTTGAAACACCAGAGCTGCCTGGCCCAGCAGGAGCCAACCAGACAGGACAGGGACTGGTCCAAGGACCAGATCCGGGTGTGCGGGTCCCTGGGCCAGGCTGTCCGTGAGCCCTCGAATCCATGAGCACTGCCTCGCGGGCATGCTTCACCTCGCTTGAGCAGTTCCTAGCATCCTTGTTACTTTCTATGCCCGTTACTCCTGGTCTCACCCAAGGCAGGGCCCTGCCTCCTCCCCTCTCCACCATCTCTGCAGCCCCCCAGCTCTGGCTGGACACTGGGCTGCACTCCAGTAAGAGCTCTTAATCCTGTGTCCTTGAGGAATGAGGGGAGGAGGAGGGAAGTAATCACCCCTGACATCTGGCTCCATTTCTTATCCTGTGGGACACCCTGTCTCCTCATAGTGCTGGGGGAGCTCTGTGGTTTTCAGGAAGAGAGAGTTTACCCCCCACTCCTACGCCCAGACCTTTCCACGGGACAAAGTATCCCCACACCCAGTGTTGAGACTGCGCTCAGAACTGAGACTCGTGCCCATGCAAGGCCACCGCACGTTCCCACCTGTCCGAGGACAGGCCCGTGGAGGGCAAGTTGGGGCAAGTATTCGGATGCTGTTTAAGAGCCTACCTTGCCATTCTTAAAGAAACCAGTTTGTCAAGTTTGTGCAACTTGCCTACCTCTGGGTCCCAGAAACCCTAAGTGTCACCCAAAGAAGCGGGAGCCGCAGTCTCCGTGAGTTATGAGCGTGCCTCCCCTCCCCGTTTTCTCCCGCGCAGGGGGGTGCACGGCCGCAGGTACCAGTAACCCTGAGGCCCGCAGTCTCACAGGAACTGCCATCGAGGGGACTAACGGTAGGTGCGACCTATCAGCCAACCTTGGCGCCCATGAAGGCACCCGGCCCAGGAAGCACCCAGCACCCCAACACCATCTAGAAGGGCAGTTGCCCCGACACTGCCATTTGGGAGGTTTCCTACGTAAGTTAGGGAACTGGAGCTGTGGGGCAGTCACTCTTACAAAGAGCTAAATAAATGAGGGTAGTTATGCTCAAAACAATGTGTTCATTCCACTAGGCCAGCGGTTCTCAACCTGGGGGTCGCGACCCCTTTGGCCATAGAACGACCCTTTCACAGGGGTCGCCTAAGACCATCCTGCCTATCAGATATTTACATGACGATTCATAACGGTAGCAACATTACAGTTTTGAAGTAGCAATGAAAATAATGTTATGGTTGGGTCACCACATGAGCAGCTGTATTTAAAAGGCCAGAAGGTTGAGAACCACTGCGCTAAGCCTTTGTGAGTGAAAAGGGAATTAGAGTGAGTGAGCCGGGTGTGACTCGTGGCCAGGGGCTTTCCCCGGGATGTGTCCTCCGACCTCTGAATATCACCTGTCATGTGTCACACACATCTAGAGGCAGGCCACTTAGTCCCGAGCGGCAGCCTGCCCGTTTATGGGGCGCTCCTCCGGGCCAGACTAGGTGTTCTGGGTACATATGTACATTCCCTGTAACCCTTACATCCATCTCACCAGGGAGATGTTGACCCCATTTTACAAATGAGCAAACTGAGGGTCAAGGAAGGTGACTGCCCAGCAGCAAGACCAGCTACATCATTTGCAGGGCTCAGTGCAAAGTGCAAGTGTAGGATCTCCGTGTTCAAAAATCATTAGGAATCCTTTCAGGACAGCAACAGCAGAGCACTGGACCCAGTGTGGAGCTCTCCTGCTCGGGGGGCCCTGAGTGACTGCACAGGCCGTGTGCCCGCGAAGCTGGTCTTGCTCGAGTCCCAGGCTCCCAAATGCCTCTTGCGCTGCCCCCTCCCGCGGTCCACGGAGATGCCCACGAGGCTCCCTCCCCGACCCGTCTGCGCGGGAGCGGCCGAGTACCTGGAGTAGCAGGAGAGGCCGGTGCTGAGGATGGTGTTCAGCACAGCCAGGGTCATGTAGTAGTCCCGGAAGGTGGTGCACACCAGGGTGTCCGGGAACGAATAGGCACAGTAGGCGATGGCCGAGCCTGGGGAGGAAAAGCAGCCTGGGTGAGGAGCCACTACTCGGCGCTGTCTGGACTCGTTGGGAAGATCGGCCCTAGCCTGTGGCCGAGCCTCATCATCCCCACCGACCAGGAGCCGTCCTGCTGCTACATGCCACCTGGGCCATCCCGAATGCCCCCCTTCCCCGCCTGCCTCCCCAGATCCCCCCCCTGAGAATTGACATTGGTCCGTAGGCTTTTACATATATGAACTCACATAATCTTTGCAACCACCATCCTGCACTTATCCTATTACAGATGGCAAAACCGAGGCACAGAGAGGTTTAGTAATCCACCCAGGGGCACATAGCTAGAAAGCAGCAAAGCCAAGCCTCGAGCGCAGGCAGTTCAGCGACAGTCCCTGCTTTTAACTCCATGCTACAGCCCAGGATGACATCCCAGGTGCTCCTTGCGGGAAGATGGAGGTGCAGGGAGGGAGGACCCTCTGCGGAGGTGAGAAGAGTCACCTCAGGGGGCTGCAGGACTGGCCAAGCTGGGAGGCTGGGTATAAGGTTTAGGTTTTGGAGTTTGTGAGAGGTTTAACTAAGGAACTTCGTGAGACCTGTCTGCTGCAGCTAAGAACAAAGGAGATCACCGTCTGGGATCTCGGTCAGGTGGCCTCTCCAGGCACCCTCACCTGCTGGGAGCAGCAGCCACAGGCCGGTCAGCCCAGGGCCTGAGGGTTGAGGCCAAGCTCACCTGTTACTCCAAAGAGAGTGAGCTTGGGATTCTAGCTCAAGGTGGAAACAGGGCTCGGGCTTCACAACCTCTGCTCTGATCCCATTTCTCAGGTGGAGTCTGCTGAGGCCAAGGGCTGCTCCCAGGTCACACAGGCAGAAGGGGCCTAGAGTCGCCCCCTCCTGGTACGGCACCCCCCACCCCGCAGGCCACCTGTGAGGTTTCCGCTGGGCACTGGCTCCCGGGGGACAACCTCCTCTCCCGGCTGGTACCGCAGGGAGGTTCCCATGTGGGCCAGGAAGCATCGCTCTGTGCATGTTGTCTGGGGCCCAGGTGCCAAACGCCGTGGGTGGCGCAGAGCAGAGCGCAGTGGGAAGCAAGGGGAGCAGAGCCTCCGGCACGTCGCAGCGGGAGGCGGGTGTGAGCACGGGCGGGTGCCCAGCACTGCGGCTGAGCTGGGAAGCCTCCTTAGAGGTGGGGGAGTCCGTCCGACAGGCCGAGGGCAGGCAGGGCTTCCCAGGGGGCACAGCAGGAGCTGCCTTGGATGCCTAAGGAAAGCGAACCTCATCCTTCACGCAATCAGGAGGTTTCTTTCTTTTAAAAACCACTGTTTTAAAAATTACAGTTTTGTTCAATATTATTTTGTAACTCGTGTCAGGTGTAACCAGAAGGTTTCTGAGCGGGGGATTAAGGTGACCAACATCTAGTGAAAGTGCACAGGACGGCCTAGAGGGAGGAGGGCTGGAAATCAGGGGCTGAGGGTTTCTGCAGGTGAGGGGGGCAGTGGCTGCACACATGGAGCCGGGTGTCCGGGGGAATCCGCAGGCTCTCGCAGCTGCTAGAACCTCCTTCCCTGCTGAACACCCCACGTCAGGCCCTGGGCTACGGCTGGAAAGTGCAATGTGAAAGGTATACGTCTGTCCTCCGAGAGCTCTTCCCAGTGGGGGGCAGAGATGGAGGGACCACTCACAGGCTGGAGACCGGAGCTGCAGGGAGGAAGCCACAGGCAGGGGCCCTGGGTCACTGACCTTTGCTGCCCCTTATTCTCACTGAGAGAGCGTGGGTACAATGAGAGACCCACCTCGGGGCACCGTTGTCAGGGCAACCAGATCATCATGGGAGTGGCTGCCCTCCCGTGCTTACTAAGTGCTTCCCTTCCAAACGCATTTAATCTTCACACCACTCCTACGAGGAAGCTGTGCTAATTTTGTGGATGAGAGATGGAGGTTGAAGAGGTTAAGAACCTTGCCCAAGAGCAGGGTGGCAGCCAGGCCACCGGGCAGCACGGTACGCTGCCCCTGTGCCGTGTGCCAGGTGCTCGGAGTCTGCCTTGCAGTGACTACTCCAATATGCTCGTTCTTGTCACAGTGAGTCTGGGCAGGCGATCAAGGGCCGCGGAAGCTCCCGGCTAAGGAGTTTGGACTTCATCCCAGGAAATTGGGCACCCTGCAAGGTTTTAAGTGGGAGGGGTGCCAGGTTCAGAAGGTGTAGAAATCACCCGGACAACTGGGAGGAAATGGGATGTAGAGGGCCAGAGAGGAGTCTGTTGAAACAGCGCAGGGAAGAGGCACGAGGGTCTGAGCCAAGCCAGGGGGATGGAGCCGATTTGAAAGATGTGGAGGAGGCTCAACTGAATGTGCTGATTAGAGAGGATGGAGGAAGTGGGATGGGTAGAGCGAGAGGCAGGGGAGCCGAGATTTCTGACTTGGGGCCATGGGGGGCCGGGGGGAGAATGTGGACAGTCCGGATCGCAGGGCTGGGTGTGGGTGGACCTCAGGCGAGCAGTTTAAACTAGAGATGGCGGTTGGGAGCACCTCCCAGAGGTGTCAGAGGATGGTGTGGGCACAGAGGAGCACACCCAGGGAGCTGGGCCGCGTCAGAGCAGAGGCCCAGGGACTGGTCTGAGCTCCCCCACCTATGGGGAGAGTAGAGGAAGAGAACCAGCAAAGGAGGAAGAGGAGGAGGGAGTGACACACCAGGGGCCAGAGAAAGAGAGGGGGTCTGAGGAGCACAGGGGCCCCCTGCATTAAAGGCTGGAGGGAGAGCCCAAGAGTCCAGTATATGTGTATACTAGAGGCCCAGTGCACGAAATCCATGCATGGATAGGGTCCCTAGCAGCTGCCAGCTGCCAGCCGGGGCCTCTCTTCCCCTGCTGCTGGCTGATGGCCGGGCCGTCCTTCATTCTGCACCATCCCCTGGTGGTCAGTACACATCATAGTGAGCAACTGAACTCCCAGTCGGTCGAACTCCTGAGGGGACACTTTGCATAATAGGCGTATATCACACACACACACACACACACACACACACACACACACACACACACACACACACACTAGAGGTCCGGTGCATGAAATCTGTGCACAGTGGGCAGGGGAGGGGGGGTCCCTCAGCCCAGCCTGTACCCTCTCCAATCTTGGACCTCTGCCTTCCGGTTCCCCTAACCACCTCTGCCTGCCAGGCTGATCCCCCTAACTGTTCTCCCCTGCTGGCCTGATCCTCCTATGTGTGTGCATGTGTATTCTACGTATGTATGTGCATATGTATATGTGTGTATTATACTATATGCATGTGTGTGTCTACACATGTGTATATGTGCATGTATAACTTGTGAAGGAAGAGAAAGAGGAAGTGGGGTAGAGGTGGGCTCCTTGGGCAAGGGAAGACCTAGAGCAGGATCGGGAGGGAGAAGAGGCTAGAACTGGGATGTGAGGGGATAGATGGATGCATATGACATGGGAGAGGAGAGGCGTCAACAGGAGGGGACATCACAGTTAAAGGAGAGTACAAGAAGGTTGAGAAGATCGCTAACTCCTCTAAGCCCCTGGGCGAATGAGGCTTGTGATCACCCACTGCCCTGCCAGGCATGGCAGAGACCAGCACCGATGTGTGGTTGGCTCGTCCTGGCCTGTGAGAGCAGATGTTCATTTCAGAGAACTTGTGAACCAGTTGTTAGACACGGCCAGTATTAAAAATTACATGTCATAAAGTTACCATTAAACGAACCCGTAACAAAAGTAATAACTGCTCAATTAACCCATCTACGGTGCTAGGACAGAGGAGCCACTGCGTGTCCCTCCCCACCGTGTCCAGCGATGTCATGGCTTGGAGTCTGACATGTGGGAATATTTACTCCACAGATCAGCAGACCCCACAGACCAGGCCCTTCCCCCAGAGCAGCGGTTGTTCAGTGTTGCCAGCACATCTGTGGATAAGTTGCTTCTAAAACACTTGTTGGGAACGGGGATGCGGCACCGCGCGCCCACAACTCATCTGCAAGCCCACCAGAGCCTTGTGGTGACCCCAGCTCCCAGGGGAAGGGGCAGGGAGGTGAAGAGCAGGGCCTCACCTACCCAGGCTGAAAAGGTTGACGGCGCCGTAGTCCAGGAAGTAGCAGATGTGCCGGGCATTCTTGGACATGGAGCTGAAGGTGTGTGCACAGCTGGAGGCGAAGGGGTACACGCAGCTGGTGCTCATGTACACAAGCAGGGGCCAGGAGTAGCTGTCATTCTGGACGTCTATCACACACAGGGCCGTCACAAACCTCCACACGAAGAACCTGCAACATAGCACAGCCCACTCCATCCCTGCGGCCGGAGGCTCCTCTTCCTCCCGCCATCTGCCTCCCATTCCCCTGGGAGGGCTAATTCTTCCCGTTTTCACTGTGGTGAAATGACATGAGCAAGGGACGGCGAGTGGGATCCTTTTATGGTTGGAAATGAGCAGGAGAGGCAAGAAGAGAGCCTTTATCTAGTCCAGTCCCCTCTCCCAGCTGGTGGGGACAGATCTCTCTCAGCATCCTGCTCAAGTGATTCTCCAGCCTTAACTTGCATGCTTCCAGGGACAGGGAGCTCACCACCTACCAAGGCAGCTCCGAGAGTTGGAAAGTTCTTCACTGAGCTACCACCTGTCTCTTTGGAATCTATCTCCATTCGATTGGCCCGAGTGCTCCCCAAAGGGATCGAGAACAAGCCCATCAAATATCTTAAGACATAACCTTCCCCACCTCTTAACTTCACCCTAAATTCCCCGGTGCACTCAACCATCCCTCATAGGATCCACATTTGACCTGGGCACCAACCCTGTGGCTCGTCTCCATCCCCCTTACAGGAAGGCTCCTCAGGCCCTAACCGGTTTGGCTCAGTAGATAGAGCGTTGGCCTGTGGACTAAAAGGTCCCAGGTTTGATTCCGGTCAAGGGCAGGTACTTGGTTGTGGGAGCACCCCCGGTGGGGGGTGTGCAGAAGGCAGCTGATCGATGTTTCTAACTCTCTATCCCTCTCTCCTCCTCTCTGTAAAAAAGCAATAAAATATACATTTTTTAAAAAAGAAGGCTCCTCAGTCACATGCAGCCCCCCAGGTGGGGCCTGAAAGTCTGGAGACAACAGGATGCGTTCTCCCTTCTCCCCCGCATGACTCCTCCACTAACACTGCAATCGCTTTTCTGCAGGCCGAGGCCCATGCTGTCTCAGCCGAGCACACTTCTGTGTCAGATGAGTCCGACCTATAACCCACCCGAGGGGGTCCTGCCTCCACCAGCTGAGAGCAGCCCCCTTCCCTCGCACCGTCCCCGAGAAGGAGGCCATAAGCTTCTCATGCGGGGACCGTGAGCTTCGCTAAGTCTTTGACTGTAATGGGAACTTTCCCTCCTGTCCCAGGAAAAATAACACGAAAGCTATTTGCTGTTTTTCAAAACACCCTTTGATCGTCTTGAGATTATCCCCTGGACCCCCTTTCTTAGGGCCTCTTACTCCTGGCTCTCCCAGGCCCTCCTGCCACTCCGTACTGTTCAGCTGGGCCTGGCAGTGCAGGGGTGCGCACGCACTGGGGCGCCTCAGCCATGGGGCTCAGCTGGCGAACCGCTAAGTCGTCCAGGATCTGCACCCAGGGCTATGGCCCCACCAGCAAGGTGGTCAGGCCAGCACTTGTGGCAGCACAAATTTCAAAACAGTCTAAATCACTCGTGGTTCATCCATAAAACAGACACCACGCAGGTGTTCCAAAGCCTGAGGGGCTGTGCTCAGAGCCCCCAAGCCTGAAGGGGGTCAGATCAAATCAGGCCCGGGGGCAGGGAGCAGGGAAGACTGCAGAGCCAGGAGCCCCTCGAATCTTACCAGCACCCGTGAGATGAAGCTCATCTCAGCTCCGCGCCCAGTATCCCAGCACAGCATCTCAGCCCTCCCTGCCCATCTGTGTTGAAAGAGCCCTGGCTCCCAGGATTCCCGAATGAGGCTGGCCAAGGGGCTGGACGGTACCAGAAAGGCAGCAAGTGAGTCCAGATGTTGAGGGTCTCATTGGTCATTTGGAAAAGGCTGAGGATGCAGGCAGTGGCAGAACTCTGTGGGTGTCGGTAGCCAAAGAGGATGCCCTGTTCATGGAACACCTGTAGGGCGAGAGGGCGGGGCACCGAGCTGAGATGAGAGGGTGGCAGGCAGGTCCGAGGAGGAACATCTCTGGTGCATCTGGTTTTCTCCCAGGCTGTGCGCTTGAACACCTGTCGAAGTGCTCCCCCACCCTCTTCTGGCTTCGAAAATCCCATGTCCTACAAGAAGCCCACAGCCAACTGGAGGAGGGAATTCAGGGCCCTGGCTCCCCCCAGGAACCCAGCCTGGCTTCCGTTCTCAGATACACTTACTCTTGTCATGAACATTGTTTAAGAATCTGGTTTGGCCCCTCTCCCTGGCAGGACCTACGGCCTGGTCCTCGGGTGCCTCGGTGGCTGGCTGACATACGTGCTGTCTGTCTGAGCCCACATGCCCCAGGTGTCGGGGGCTGGCAGGAAGGTCTCTGCTGCAGATCCTTCCTGCATATATTCACCAAGGCGCTTCATAAAGGCCTTTTGATGATGAAAACTATGATGGCATCCGCTGAGGTAGAGGACAAGGCTGGCCACAGCAGGCCACACAGGCCATCCCACCCCACACAGCCCACTTGCCAAGTCTCTCAGGTACCAGGTGCCCACAAGATACCTGGACCGGTCAGGTCAAACACGGCTATCAACCTGCATGAGGACGACATTACACCATGAAAAACGGTCACGGTGAAGACGACGAGGCAAGATGGACAAAGCTCAGGCTACAAAGCTAAGTGGGAAAAAATAGAATGTAAGTTGTATTCCAGCTATGATGAGAAGACCTACAGACATCTCAGCACACGCGGTGGGGCAGAGGCTGGGAGCAAACAGAAAAGTGGAGTTTCATTTGCTGCGGTAGCAGGGTTTGTGGGACACTTTTCCCCTTTGAGTGGATTTAGATTAGAGTTTCCCAATCTCGACGTGACTGACGTTTTGGACCAGACAGTCCTTGCTGTGGGGGCTGTCCTAGGCATGGTTTAGCAGTGTCCATGCCTCTCCAGAAAAGATGGGAGCCGCACACGCTGTGTCCCTATCATGTTGTGACAACCACAAATGTCTCCAAAAATTGCCAACGTCCCTTGGGGGTAAAATCTCCCCCAGTTAAGACACTGATTTACATGAATGTCGTTATAACCGTTAGGAGGTAAATTTGAGTAGATAATCGAGGCAAATAATAATGATACTATCAGTAATCATAACACAAATCAGGTCACAATAAATTTTAAATCTCTTTGATTTTCTAGGTCTGTGGGAGGGAGGGAAGGCTGGGAGAATTTCCAACCGAGCCACCCATCTCTCATTTGAGTTACCAACTTCTTAGTTTAAGAGAGGATCCTGATTCAAAGATACACAATATGGAACATAACTTGTACTCTTGAGGTTCTGAGCCAAGAGGTCACTTTAAATAATAGAAAAAATAAGGGGTTATTAAAGAGTCAAATGTGGGCCACTGAGGTGCCACATGACCTTGAGCTGGGTCATCCCTCTCTGGGCCTCAGTGTTCTCACCTGTGAAATGGGGAGGTGTTAGCTAGCTGGATGGTCAGTATGTTCCTTTCTTAGTTCAGTTCTGGGTTAAACTGGTCAACTGGGGGAGGAGGATAAGAAGTTGGTTCGTGGTTCAGTGAAGAAATACTATTTGAATTAGATTTGAGTCTTAGCTAATTAAAGCGATTTGTTCCGGTTATAGATTCGCCGTTCAGTTCTGCTGACATCCTGGTTTGCAGTGGATATGCCTCTCTAATGGGCAGCAGGGATCTTGGCTTGCAGCTGCCCCCTCCCCCCCAGGGCTGCGGGCAAAGAGGCAAATGGGACGGCCTTCGGCCTTTGATCCATGTGAGGAGGATAATGTGGGCTTAGCACACACTCAGAAGGCCCTCTTGAAGCCCTAGCTGGTTTGGCTCAGTGGATACAGCATTGGACTGTGGACTGGAGAGTCCGGGTTCGATTTCAGTTAAGGGTATCTCCCTCATTTGCAGGCTCCTCCCCGGCCCAGGCCCTGGTCTGGGCGCGTGCAGGAGGCAACCAATCGATGTGTTTCTCTTACCTCAATATGCCTCTCTGTCTTTCCCTCTCTCTTCCACTCTCTCTAAAAATCAATGGAAAAATATCTTCAGGTGAAGATTTTAAAAAAATATTAAGAAGGCCGTCTTGTAGAAGCTATGGGTCATTCATTCTATCTCTTAAGTTTTCTCTTTCTTCCTTTAAAAAGTTTTTTGTTTACATTAAAGTATTTGTTTAAATTGAAATGCGAAGACTCAGGAAAGGAGGAACTGTTACGGTTCACTCCTCGCCATGAACGAGTTCAGCAGATCCTGTGCCACAGGAGATCTTGTGACCAGGGCCCTGCAGGGTGCTGGCATGCTGAGGGTGGGACTGAGGGAGGAGGCACGGGGCGGGGGCTGCAGGACGGCAGGAAGCAGTGGATGGACATGAACCAGAGAGGGAGACCGCCTACATTTTGCCCAGGGTGATTCCGGTGTGACCACTGTCCTTCTCTCTTTGGGCCCCGAACTTTTGGGGAGGCAAGGGAGGATGCTGGCCTAGTCAAAAGCCCAAGAACAGAGGGGCTGGGAAATACACAAACTGCACACCTGACCCAGACCTGCGGAGGATGCCTCACCACAAAGCCAGGGCCGTGCTCAGATCCAAAGAACCTACTTCCCTCTGAGCTGCTGTCCTGACCCCGGACGGACGTGGGTGGGAACCCCACAGGTAACAGGCCATAGAGGCGGGATTTAAAGCAGCCCCTCCTCCCCAAAGGTTAGCCGGATGAAGGTTAGATGAGAGACGAAGTCCCTCTGTCCTAGAACAGCGATGCTCTGACCCGCCCCTTCCCTGCCCTCCCAACCTGAACCATGATTTATGGGGCCACCTTGCCAGGCTCCAGCGCTGAGCCCCCGGAGCCCGGGCAGGGGACTCGTTCTCCCCATCTTCCCACTCTAGCCTTGGCAAAGCGCTGTGCATAGAGGAGATCTTAACAGAGAGCAGGCTACGTAAATCCAAACAGGCGAAACATTTGAAAACAACTTTGTATTCACACCTCGTTTGACCCCAAAAGGCAAATGGCAAGCACTGCCGTAACGCGCTGTGGCTGGGCCTCACTCCTAAGCCCCCCAGGTTGGCAGGCACCGGCTCCTTCGTGCAGCAGAATTGATTTGTAGGTTCCCACCTTGCATCGCTGGTTACAGGCTGGGCAATTTAGAGTGAAATGAAATCAAATCGTGCACAGCCTGTTATTTAGACGTGGGAACCCCCGGGCACCGGGTTGGAGGGCACACCGGCAGGTTTGCCTTTCGGTGGCTGGCCCGGGCGTGGCTCCCACAAAGACCCTGCGCACCTGCCAGCGGACGCCTGACATTCCACATGGACCTCTTTAAACCCTCGGTTTTTCTAGCTATCAAACTGCAAATCACCTGGGGAAAGTGATCGGGAAGTCTGGCTCATGGTGAAGAAGTGGATTTTGTTAGCAGGAGAAGGGGCAAGGCAGAGTCTGCAGGCACCATCAGTGTGGAAGTCAGCATTTCCTGTCCAGATCTCATGGCATCCTCATGGCCTAGTGAGGGAGGGCCTGTTATGGTTCCCATTTCACAAAAAAGGGAACTACGGCCTAAGGACAGGAAGGCATATACCGAGATCCCAGAAATTGTGGGAGCAAGGCTGAAACGTTTTAAAAATATTTTTTATGGATTTCAGAGAGGAAAGGAGAGGGAGAGGGAAAGAGAGATAGAAACATCAATGATGAGAGAGAATCATTGATCGGCTACCTCCTGCATGCCCCCTACTGGGGATCGAGCCCACAATTCAGGCATGTGCCCTGTCCAGGAATCAAACCGTGACCTTCTGGTTCATAGGCTGACGCTCAACCACTGAGCCAAACCGGCCAGGTGCAAAGCTAAAACTTAAGTGCGAACTTGAGACTCCATCCCCCAGCCTTACACTATCACTGCTGCTGCTCGGAGGGGCATCCCCTGGCTCACAGGGTGATTTTGGACTATCACGTACTTCTCTCAGCCTCAGTTTCTTCTTCTTTAAAGCGGCATTTCGGGCTGAATTTGGTCCCCTACAAAATTCATATATTGAAGCTCTAATCCCCAGCACTTCAGATTTAACCAATTTTTGGAGATAGGGCTTAAAAGCAGTGATTAAGTTAAAATGAGGCCACTAGGGTGGGTCCCAATCCAATCTAACCAGTGTCCCTTATAGGAAGAGGGAATTTGGTCACACTGGGTGGCACCAGGGGTGTGTGTGCACAGAGGGGTGACCACAGGAAGAAGCAGCAAGAAGGGGACCATCTGCAAACCAAGGGGGTGGCTTTAGGACAAGCATCCTCAAACTACGGCCCGCGGGCCACATGCCGGGTGTTTTTGCCGCCGCTGCCTGTCCTGCTTAAAATAAGATATGTGCAGTGTGCATAGAATTTGTTCATAGTTTTTTTTTTAAACTATAGTCCAGCCCTCCAACGGTCTGAGGGACAGTAAACTGGCCCCCTGTTTAAAAAGTTTGAGGACCCCTGCTTTAGGAGAACCGTGTTGGCATCTTGACATACGGCTTCCGGCCTCTCGAACCTGAGAAGACAAACTTCTGTTGTTTAAGCTGGCCAGTCTGTGCGCTGTTATCCTTTGCCATGGCAGTCTGAGTGGACTGGTACACAGGTGGCAAGAGGTTGGGTGGTCAGGTCCCTAAGCCAAAGCCTCTCACACTTCCTCTGCAGGTGCCTGCAGGTCACCTGGGGGTCTTACTGTAATTGCGTGGGGCTGGGATGAGAGTCCGAATTTCTTTTACTTTTCTTTTTATTAAATTTTATTTTAAAATTGATTTGTGAGAGAGAGAGAGGGAGTGGGGGAGAGAGAGACAAAGAGAGAGATTTGTTGTTCCACTTATTTATGCACTCACTGATTGCTTCTTGTACTGGGGCCCTTGAGCCTGGAATCTTGGCAGAGCGGAATGATGCTCTAACAAAGTGAGCTCCCTGGCCAGGGCGAAGAGTCCGCATTTCTAACAAGCTTCCTGGCCATGCTGATGCTGCGCTGCCTCTGGCTTCATAACCCAGGCTCCTGCCTCAGCATCCTGCTGCCACCTCCCTGCCTAGAATCCCGTTCATCACAGAAGAGGAGGTTCCCTAAAAGGAACAAAGTGAACCCAACAACATGGGCATGGAAAGCCAGGGCAGGGGATAGAGACCACTGAGAAGTCTAGTGAAGAGTTTGGGCAGAAGGCCTGGAGAGAGCAGGGAGAGAAGAAGG